>VURO01002892.1:2871-13386 GCA_015108175.1 Pelvicachromis taeniatus | reverse complement strand
GGGCAAAACGATTATTTTCCTAATCGATGAATCTAGTGATGAATGTTTGGATGCATCGATGAATCTAATGATATATGTTACTGCTAAGCAGCTTAAATGAGTTTTGCATTTACGGAGGTTGGGTGTTTATCTCTGAGTGTGTGTCTACGTGGGGGGTGTCTGGATGAATTAAAGGGTAAAAACCAGCGTTAGTAACAAAGTTGAAAACTTACGGTCGTTTTATGATCGGCCATTTCCACCTTACAAAGCCGGCAAAGACTGAATCACTTCCTGTTCGGTTCAAATATCCCCATACTGTAGAACTGCGTGTTCGGGGGGCGTGGTTTAAGTCGACATGTTACCGCTACTCGCTGCCGCCATGTGTTTTTTTGAAAATGATGACGCATCGACGCAAACTTTTTACATCGACGTATTTTACGCGTCGACGTAATCGATTGCGTCGACGCGTTGTCCCAGCCCTAGTCTGCATTAGATTAGTTCAACAGGGAGGTAACAAAAAACGCCTGCCTGTAGAATATTCATGTACATTGCTAAAAAAAAATAACCAAATAAATACTGGATAAATATTTTTAGTGCATCTAAATATTTTGAAGCCCTTTTAAAAGTTGATGTTTATAATTGTTGTCTTAAAGAGCTCGTGAGTAAGTAGGCGGAGCCGTGAATACGAAAACTGTAGTTCGTTTTGTTCCACATTGCTCGGCGTCTGGTTAGCCTTAGGTTGTGGTGTGGATGCCATGACATGTGGCTCTCAGCACCAACACCAACAGATGCTTTCCGTGTACCTCTGACATGCCGGCAGCTTTGACCTAACAGCAGTACTTGAACCCCTGAGAACGAGGACAGACTCACTAATGACGAGAACATCTGGAAATCATTAACAAATACATTATTATACTGAGTCCCACTGTCATAAAAAAACAATAATCTGTTATAACACTACTATACATATTACTATAGCTAGTGAAGAAATTCATTTTTAACACAAACCATTAAAAATAAATGTCAATGTTTTCATAACCACTAATTAGAAAATATCATTTTAATGATAATGAATAATAATAATAATGAATTTATAACTGTTCACTGACAAATAAGAAAATGGATAAATGGTTGTTGTAAAGTGATGCTGGTTTATTTTGATTGAAAGTCTAATTTACGGTGAAAGTTTAGATGAAAAAAAAACTGGGGGGATAGAGGAGAAATGAAGGTCACATGATGAAATTTACATATCTTTTAAAATCAAATTGTAAAGTTATGCTGGTTTAAAAAACCAAAGCAGTTTGAGTGCTTTGTCTCCACACCTGCTTATCTGCTGTTGGCTGCGACTCCCGTTGAGGCTGATGTCGGATGCCGGGAGGGTGGAGCCAGAGCCCGGGGGGCAGGGCTTATGACTGTGAGGGGAGGAGCTGTGGCTCTTATTAGACGTCACACCATTACAGCAGTTGCTGTCGAACCCTGCAAAAGAGTTCGACAGATTTTAAATGTTCACAAAGTGAGCTAAACCCGTTCTGATGCCCAACCACTGTCCATAGTTTGGTTTTTACATGCATAACAAATGACAGTTATTCACTTTTATGAAAATACATCACAGATACAAAACTACAATAAATACATTCAAAACATACAGAAGAATAACAAAAGACAAAGCAACAAATTACATGTTTTTTGAATAACAATGAAACAGACGATGAATGAAAAAGCCTAACGCTCTGATCTGCAAATTTAGCTCTACTGTGTGTGCGTTTAAATCATTCATCAGACTCCTTCCTAGTAACTCTACTGGAGTCTTAAACTGTTTATACCGTTTAGAGAATTTACACTCACGTTAAGCTACAGTTCATGTAATTGTTAAACATCTTCTCCACAACTGCAAAAGTTTACAGGGCCTTATATCACTCTAACAAGTCCCAATATAAAGTGACAGCACAAAGCTGTAAAAAACAAAAACAGAAAGCCAATAGTCTAATTTAATGTAGGATTTATTTCCACTATCTGGTCGTTAATTAGAGCGCCACAACACTAAGTGGCAGCGGTGTTAATAGTCATTTATTCAGGGGTTTTTGTGTACTTTGCGCAGACGCTGTCGGCAAATGTGAGCCGTATGTGTCGAGTTGGATCCAAAATGTTTGAAATATTTAAAATTTATTACTGCAACTAAAAAAAAAAAAAAGAAGAAGAAGAAAAAGAGACAGAAAAATGACTTCACTGGCAGTTTATTGGCTTTACCATTACAAAGAAGAGAAATGCATTCACAGCCTGTTACCCATCCTGTTTTATTTCACTGAAGAATCACCGAGATATTTATGCTGCTTCAGATACTTAAAGGAGCTCAGAAACAATCACACCATGGCAATGTGCAGTTAACGCTCCTGAAGAGACAAGTCAGTTGCCACACATGCTAATGAGGGTAACAGGCTGGTCACCTGGTCTGTTTATGGCAGAACAACTCACAACTGGTTTAAGAGAGCCACTCATTTCTATTAAGACAGTAATATAAACACTGTTTTGTACTTTTGTTGCACCCTGCTTTTAGAGGAACATTGTGTCATTCAAGAGGAGACTAAAAAGTGTGGTGGGCTTTAGTTTGTGCTGCAGACACACAGATTCAAATGGGTGTAGAGTTTTTGTCTGTAGGCTGATGACTATTTGTGCTCAGATCAGGGAAAGCAAGAAAAAAAAAAAAAAGTCTTCCCTTTTATTTGCCTCGGGCCTGTCTTTCCCCAAAGATAGGTAAAGTTTTTACACTGTGAATGATGTGAATACAGGTGGACTGTACCTGTGAGGTAGGGCTGGGAGCTGCTGGCTTTGTGGCTGGGGCTGCTGAAGGGCCGGGGTGACCCAGGGTAACTGTCCTGAGACTTGGGGCTGCGACCTCCCAGACATCTCACCTCGCTGTCTGTCCCGTTCACCATCTCTATGAACTGTCTCACCCTGGGGAAAGATGGGAAGAGGTGAGGAAAGATTAAAAGAGAGACAAATGAAAGAGGAAGCAAGGATGGTATGAAAATAAAGAGGTGGAATAAGAGCAAAATCAGATGGAAATAGAAGAAATAAAGAAAAGGATGTAAAGACAGATAAAAAAAGAAGACAAAGTGGGAAAAGTACATAACTTTGTATTTAAGTATAGAGCTACATATGTGAAAGATGGTTGTCAATCAGCTTATAGAATGAAAAGAAAACAATGTTTGAGTCCGTCCATGTTGGGCTGTAAGTAAGCCATTTTCAAAGCAATGCAGGAAATCTATATCTTATCCCCTTTTCTTTACACATGGTTATTAAATAATTCACTGTCTATAAGTGAGGCTGTTTCAAGGTGTTTCACAGACAGAGAGGTTTTAGATTATGGCTTTCTTAATTTCTCCAATGATGTTATCTATCTAAATAAAACATGTAACAAGTGTAAACATGTAAAACACATTTTAAATGCAACCAGGTTCTTACTTGAGCATGAAGAGAAGGTCTGGGTTCCTCTCCAGGAGGTTGGGGTACAGCTGCTGGGTGGTCTCAATGGCTTCACCCATTCGACCCGACAACACCAGCTTCTGGATCTCTGCAAACCAACAGTGAAATCACACATCAAGGTTTTGAATGCTACTGTTCGCGACCTCTACCTCCAGTAAGAAGGCAGGGTCATCTCAACATCTTTCACATGATGGGTTCCATTAGGTTTACTTTCTCAGATACATTGTTGCATCTTTATTTTAAAAAAAAACAAAACAACAACAACAACAAGAAAAAAAACTATAAGCCCCAATGTTACTGTGTCACTTCTCCCGTATGGTTCCTGATGATCCGTTTCCTGTACAAGTACAGTCTGTATATGGAAAACTGTGTATGTCATATACACTGATGTTTACAGTATACAGCTCTTGAGTTTAGTGTATTAGAAATCAGCATATGCTGGCTGACTGTGTCACGCAGAAAGAAACCATACCAACCATTTTGGTCCCTTTATGCTATTTAGTTCAACAAAAACAGCACATACCCTGACAGTGTCAGCTTTAAAAATGGGGAGTGAGAAATAAACATAGAAAACATAGGAGCACTCACTCTGCCGGTTTTTGATGGAGGCCAGCTCCTCATGCACGGCCTGATCGGTGGATTTGGCGAAGGCTTCAGCTGTGGCACAGTAGCTGTGGTGCACCAGGTAAGAAGCCACCATCCTGATGAGACAACAAAAACCAAAATACACTGATCAGACATAGCAGATGCACATTTTCTAAATCACACTGCTTTTATTTCTTTAATATTTGTTAATGTTGCTTCAGTAGAAGTAACATTAACTGAGCTTTTTCTGTCAGGACAGAATAAGAAATGCGTTGATTACACTCAAATTACTTCAGCACCACTACACACAAATTTCTCTTGAACGGACTTCCTTTCAGAACTTGGACCATGGCAACAGTGTCCCAGTCTGCTGACAGTCTAAAGCTGAAACAGCTACTTTACACAAAACTAAAGTAGAGTTTTGTCTTGTTGTTTTTGTTTTCATGACTGAACTTCAACTCTTGAACTCCCAGCTGGTCTGGTCTGGTCTGTTCTATCTGCCAAGCCTAGAAAATAAAATGATCCACCTTATTTTGTGGTAAAGTCACAATCCCTCACTGCAGAGGAAAACTGTGGGCTGTGGGTCCACTGTGGGCACACCATTGTGGTAATGGGGAGGGGAGGGTGTCAAGTTAAAACAGGAAGTGTGTACACCGTGTCTCACAAATGAAAGTCAGTTCATGTTTGTTTAACTGTTGTCCTTTCCACTTTCTTCTTCTGACCAGTCTTTACTTCTCCAATGTTCACGCACCTGAACGACTAACTTCAAATTACAAATACTTCAGTCTCATTAGCCAGAATGACCCTTTAGAGGTGATCCACCATGTTTTTCTTATTTTCTGTCAGATATAAATTTGTTACAATGATCAGAGCTCATTTTAAAGATGGCCAATGTTTTAAATGAGGTCAGTGAATCCCTGTGAAGCATAAGCTCGGGATTCAGACGGCTCTAAACACTCCGTTTCAGACGGTTCTTTTTTAATTATTAATTCTCAGCTCTGTCAAACAAAGGGGATATCCTTACATGGTCATCTGAGGCAGAGAAGCCTTGCTCACCTACTGTTCAAATTCTGTTTATCCAGGGCAGACGATAGAAAGAGAGTTCCCAGGTGCTGCTCCAAGCACCAGGATAATATACAGATGGATTATTTTGAACTGTGAATAATGCAAAGCTACTCTGACAGAGTTCAAGAATAAAAATATGGAGATGAATATGAGTACGCTATGTTTTCTTTGAATGTATGTGTCTGTCTTCTCAATCAAATTAGAGGCACGGCTAAACCCAAACACCCCATTACTATGTCGATGACGAGTTCCCTCAGTGCAGCAGGGATCCTCTCCACTGTTTTATTTATTTGTACACCGGGCATTGAGCCTCAAACTCAGGCCGTCTTATGATGAGACATTGCCACTCTCACCGGCTGATCATAATGCTACCATTGTTCCCAGAGTCAATACACTGCACTAGAGTGAGATCAAAAACTTCCTGGTTCTATTCCTGCCTGTGAGGCGACATCTGAATAAAGGCAATAAGTCCCTTTATTCAATCCCACCCCCAACTCCAATCCCCATCAAATGGAGTTTAAATCCATTCAGGACAAGTAATCATAGCAACAGAGAGCTAATCCTCTCAGGCCACAGCATGAAGAGAAACCTAGCCCTGCAGCTTTCCCTTCTGGATCGCAGCTCCTGCTCTTCGATGGGGAACGGTCCACCTGGGCCTTGATGCTCTTCATGTTATTAGTAGTCTTATCACCTACAGCAGCCGTCTAAGACTTCTACATTTAGCCAATACAAGATGAACACTGATCAGTCTACAATAACTGATCAGCTCTGGATGCAACATGAATTTAAAATTTCTAGTCAGTTGTCTCCTGTTCATGTGAGCATGAATGAGTAAATATTAATGTGCTACTAAACCGTCAGATAACAGGCCTGAGTGTGCGTCTGTGTGAACACTGTATGAGACCTACTGCAGTCACCAGAACTCGCCAGTAGATAAGCTGTTAACTGGGTCTATACAACGTGTAAATCAAGTAAAGGCACCCACTTTCACACCCATTTGAACCAAGATGAACATTATACTTCGAACAAGTCTAGATCATTCATGCACCCACGCCAACATCACTAACTGAACAGGAAAAACAGTATCAAGAGTTAACATTTATTTTATGTTCCAACATCTATTTATTTATTAGCTTTTTACCTGTGAAAAAAAAAACAAACCCAGCTCAAACAATAGTGGGCTAGAAAATAATCCACCCACTCGTATCAGATATAAAATTTGTTGATTAAGGCTTGCCATTCTGTTGATAATCCTCTACAACAAAGACACTGAACATTGTAATACTGTTGCTCGTGAGCCTTAAATAGGTCAGGTTGGTCCCCCTTTGCTCTAATGTGTGGAAGATGTCGGGAACATTCAGCATTGTTCACCCACACATCAGGAACCAAGTGGTGGTGACATCACAAAGATAAAACTTTGGTGTAGGAAACATATTTGCACATTAGCTTTTTCACTTCTCCTACTTGTACTTAGACTTCAGAAATCATAACAGGGACATCTATTTGGAGACCATCTCGCTACAAAAAAGAAATAAATAATTAAATAAAAAACTAAAACTTTTAAAATGGACAAATCTTTCATTTACTGCAAAGTTTGTTTCCACAATTTTCCCAGATATTTTTTTTCCTGAGGGCAGCAGACTGAAGTCTGCAGCCTATCTCTGCGCAGACATCTTTATAAGTGAAGAAAGCATGCAGAGTCGAATATCCTATAGATTTAAAAAAACCAAATGTATTTAGCTTAAACTACATGCAAATAATCTGAGCCTTCTAACTGTCTTACTTCTGGATCATGGACTGCCACTCGCCCTCGCGCTCTCCGATGGGGAAGCGGTCGATCTGGGCCTGAATTTTTGTCCTCCATTCTCTCATGTAGTCTTCAATGTCAAACACAAACGGGTGCTGCCCGAAGTTTGCATCCACCACCTCCCCCGGAGTCTGAAGGCCCACGGTCGGGTACAAGTTAGGCTGCAGCAGAGAGAGAGAGAGAGAGAGATAAAGAGAGGTAAGAGTGATAGAGGAAACGGAGTCTGGAATGCAATCTGGGCAATTAATCAAAACAGGAAGAAACAATGAAGGGTAAAAACAGGAAAACGGAAAATCTCAGGAAATAAGCTTTTGTCTGCAAGTACGCCTTAAAATGTGATTTTCGTAGCTGACAAAGCTCATACGTGGGAGGATGCTGACGGTGTATCTTCTGAGCAGAGAGCTCAGCCTGTTTTCACATAAAGAAAAAAGAAAAAAAAGAAAGAGGAAAAGAGCCTTATCGCATTCACTGACCATAATATGACTATCAGCTGATCGCTGACCCTTCATCAGAATTGATGACACTTGACTTTTGATTCATTTTGCTTTACAGACAGAACTTTATTTAGTTCTGTCTGTCAACAATGCAACAAAGCATTTTATTTACCGTTCCTTTTGATTATTGTGCATTTCACTCCAGTTGAGTTTGTTTTTTTTTTAAATTATAGTTTGTCCTCCAATACAGTACTAGTACTTAATAGTCCTGTTGTATCGACTCTGTCCCATCTGTAGCACTCAGCCTAGAGCTAATTAATTTCTACTAAAGACAAACAATTAAAGGAATACTGTTGGATACTCTTTGCCTTGAAAGGTCACCGCCGGAGGATCAAAAAGTTCATTTTCTGTGGATCGTCTTTGACTGTTCAATACCCATTTGATGCTGTGGAATATATCTTATGACAATGCACTGGAGTACATCTACCAATATTTCTATAGTATATAAACGCTGACTTTGGAGCAAAAAACTGCTTTAAAAAGATTTTAAATCCCTGATGAGACAAACGGTGATAAGACAGAGTTCAAATGAAAAACACTTAAGATCTGCATATCTGGTTGTACTGTTCTACTATTCTACCAATCACCAGAGCTCTGGTTTAATCAGGCACTTGTGACTGACAAGGCACATTCACTGAATTGCTACAAGTGTCCTTACATTTATACTGAAATACCAAAATGTAAAACAACAAAACAAAACAAAAAGTTTAGCCTTTTATAAAGTTTTTGTTATTTGTCTTTTTTTAAGTTTGATTTAGAGTGAGGAGTCGGGAACAACACAGCTGATAACAGCCCACGTAAAAACAGCAGTACAAAGCTGTGTGTGTCTCCCAGAGTCGTCTTTGTCGTGGTTCAATAACCAGAAAGGTCAGCTGCGTCGAGGTGACGCACTTCACTGCACAGCTCTGGAGGAACATGAATGTCTGGCTCACATACAAGTCTGTTTGGCTGCTCAATGGATTATTGTTTTAGCTAAGACTCTTATTTTTCCTTCTTCAAAAACAGCCGGCACTCGTTTTCATTTGCTACAAACCAAACAACAAGTGTCACCCTCAACGTCCCAACTCTGGTAACGTATGCATGAATCCCACTGGTATCAAGAGCCAGTGGTGTGGGAGTCGTTCACATAACGGAGAATAGGAGCTGACCGTGTCGCCTTATTATGAAACAAAGGAGGACTCAAAAGTCTGGTTTCTCTTGAAAAAGTGGGCCATTAGTCTCAAGTCTCGCTCTATATTTTTGGACATTTTGGTGCAGCCCCTCTGCTCACCTTCCTGTCTTGGGAAAAAGACAAAAACTACACAAAAGCAACAAAACATTTTAGCTCCTCCCCCTTCAGGACAAACCATTTCTGGTTCGACGCTGCTTGCAAACAAAAGTTTTAAATAGAAGGAGGTTGAAGCGTCTGTTCTCACAGCTGTGTGCCCCTCTGTCTGACACAATGCACAGCAAAGAATAGGAAAAACAAACAAACAAACAAACAAACAAACAAACAAACCCCACAAAAAAGAAGCCTGAGCTGAGTTTGGCTCATACACTTATGTCATCATTAAAACTTTGGTCATGTTTAACATGTGAATGTGCCACTGTAAAAGGTAACAGACAGAAATAACAGGTCCACTGTAGATAGTTTTAAACTTTCAAGCTTTTTTTTTTTTTTAAACACTGAACGAAAGCAAAAACACGACTCTGGCGGTAGATCTGGATTAAACAGTTCAGACATTTATTAAGCAGCTACTTTGAAGTATTATCAAATTAACTTTCATTATGAGTCAAAAATGTGATGAAAAAAAAAAAAAATCTGCTGACTTTGTTTTAAAAAAGAATTGTCCCCAAGATTTAAATTTAGGATTCTTTGACTGTCTTCTGTTCAATTTCTTTGGTCCAACCAATAAAATAATTAGATAATGTAATCAGTGCCACATAAGAAGCTTTGTAGACACAGCAAAGATATTCCTGCTAATATCAATTTATATCATTTTTTAAAATCTGTGCTTTGCTGTTTTTCTATTTTTCTACATTCTACGTTTCTCACCACATTCAAGGCCTACAACCTGCACTACATGCTTTACTACTGTAACACTGTTCGTCCATTTGTGGAAAGAAATGAAACCATAGTACAAAAAGTGTGTCATATAAAGCAGTGTACTGTGTCAAACACCTGACAACTCTGAGTAAAGCCTCTTAATAAATGTGAACTTCTGAATGTCATAACGTAAATACAGAAAGTACAAATGAATACATTTCTAATAGAGAAGATTGGCGTGCCGGTTTATGGTTGGATAAAGCCAAAGAAACTTTAGCCAAAGGTTACACAGACGCCACAATCACTACAGATGTGACAGAAGAAGAAAGGCCTTCAGTTTGACAGTGTTTGAGAAAAGCTGACAGTGTGTTCGGAGCTCCCTAGTTTTCCAGCCTCTAATCCATTTTGCATAGTTAACCATTTCGACTGCTGTGGACATTCTGGGGGAAATGACACATTCAATTTCCATAAATAGCCTCCTCTCCTACAGCTGTGCTAATTATGGAAAAGATTACTTTACAAGACAAAAAGTGAAGAAAATCTGAGTACTTACTGGTAGGTCTGTGAAGGCAATACCTGCAGAAGAAGAGAGAAACAGTCAGCATCAAAGACAAGAGTACTTTCCATTTCTGCGCACAGTGCGAGGCCACAGTTCGTGTGTTTACATGTGCTGAGGTAATCTGGTTACCGTCATCTTTCTGTAGTTCATAAATGTCACATAAGTGAGAAAGACAGATTTAACTGAACCCGGAGTTCTAATGATGAAGGAAATTAGCCAAAGTATCACTACAGCATTTTCTAAACAAACATTTCTATAGTTTAAAAATTATCTTTTAAGTACTGCAAAGCCTTCACATTAAAAGCTTTTTGGCAGATCTGCTGGATGCTTATATTATGAAGAACATACGTACATATATACATATGTTTACATTGCTTTTACTATCGCGCTTTGTAACATTCCTTTGCTGTGCAGTAAAATAATTTTTTTTTTTTTAAAAAGCAAAAAAAATAAAAAATAAAATAAAATAAAAAAAAGACATTTTTAACTTGGCTTTACACCACTGTGTCATGTACAG
>VURO01002888.1:0-13013 GCA_015108175.1 Pelvicachromis taeniatus | reverse complement strand
GCAATTTTTTTCCCCCCCCCCCCCCTCACACTGAAATCCCAGTTGTTCTTACTTATTGGTTTAGCAGTTGAGTCCATCGCAGACCCCACAACAGAAGTCTTAATTCTAATTTTATTTATAAAAATCTATTTAATTGTTAGTGTGAACGGTGTCCAGGAGTGAGCTGCAAAGGTGTTTCAAAGCTACCAGTACAAGGCTATTAAAATCATTAAACAGCATCACCAGATGGCAAATGGAAAATGAGGAAATCAGAAGGTTTGCAACTTTTTTCCTTCACAGTCCTGCATATATCAGCATTTGCAGTGCACACAAACTAGGTTGACACAGACTGCATAGTATAAAAAGCATTATGTGCAATGGATTTCGAGGTATGCTTGAACTAAAATGCATCCGTGATGAAAGTTTAACTAGTTACCGAGAGTATACTGGCTCCCCTCTGCAGTATCCCAGCACAGTGGCTGTAGGAGGATAGATGGCCTCATATTTCAGCAGGTGTCTCTTTAAGGAATACAGCGGGTGGTTCTTATACTCCGCTACAGAGACTGGCAGGGGTTTGTTCAGAAGAGTTTTCTGGAGCTGGGAGAGCAAAGCAGAGAAAGAAATTGAAGTAGGTCAAGACATTGTTTCCTTTCATGCCATGCTTTCATTGTTATCAACATGAGTAGCTGATGGGAAACCTTTCTTGTTTAAGACTAAATATGCAGCAATTTCTTGACTTGGAGGAAAGAATAAGAGTAAAATGTTGAGAATGTCGAGCATTTCCTGCTAATACATATGACGCATACAGGATATATAATGTGGCTACTGGTTTTTTTGGTACGTAGAATTGTGCGGAACAGTAAAAAAGATTTTTTTTTAAATCAGTCACCTCCTTGTCTTCCTTTTTGTCTCTCTCGTCCTCGGGTCCCAAGAATGGCTCAAGTGTTTCCTCCCACCAGTCGTCATCCACCCGCCTCTTCCTGGACGATGTCATCCAGGTGGGATCGTATTTCTTTCCCAGGTCTTTCACAAACCCATCCCCGTCCACGGACACCACGTATGTCACCGGTGTGGTTGCATTCCGATAGCAGAGTTGAGGCGCTCCAATGCCGTGATCCACATCTACGCAAATCCAGGAAGAGGTTTTCTCCAGATACACCTCCATCCACTCGTCTGCACCTGGGCCTTCTCTCTTTGTCCCACTCCTCCTTTTTGTTCCATTGCTCGTTGTTTCTTCTCCTCCTTCTTCCTCTTCCTCACAGTCTCCATCCTCCTCGTCTTTTACTCGTTTTTTACCTCCACTGCTTCTTCTCTTTGGAGCTGCAGTATTTTTGCTGTGTGTGCTCCTGGCCTTTCCTTTCCCTTTATTCCCTATTTTAGATTTAACCCCACTCTCTGAATCCTCACTGTCATCCTCACTGGTGGCTTGAAATTCATCTTCGTCACTAAGCCCTCCCTCCTCGTCCCCTTCGCTGTTGCTCTCCTCCTTGTAGCTGACCTTTGAGGCGACACTGCGCCGTGTTGAGTTCTTTGGTCTCTGCCCCCCTGATACTACAACCTTCTTCTCTTCCTTCTCATCCTTTTCTTTCGTCTTTGCCTTCTTTCCTCCTACGTCTCCTTTGATCTTTCTCCCTCCTGCTGGTCTCTTGGTGCCAGGAGAAATCTTTGGCTCAGGGGAGTTGGTCCTGGATGATTCCTTGCTTGTGTTGCTCTTTTCTGGGGCACCAGAGGATGTTCTAGCACCTTTGGCCTGCAGAAATGAGAGATTTCCAACAGCAAGTTTGTAAAACAACTTTAAAATCAAATGGCAGATATTACTGCATATGCAATACTGCAATGAGTTGAAATACTGTATAAAGAGGCATATGTAAGTGTGATAAAATTGGTGGCTTTATCCTTTCAATGAGAACCTTAACAAGTGAAATGTTTTTTTCACCCTTTCCAGCTACAACAGCTTCAACTCTTCTGGGAAGGCTTCCACAAGATTTAGGAGTGTTTGTGGACATTTTTGAACATTTTTTTCAGAAGCACATTTGTGAGGTCAGACATTGATGTTGGGCGAGAAGGCCTGGCTCACAGTCTCCGCTCTAATTCATCCCATTGGGTTGCGGTCAAGACTCTCTGCAGGCCAGTCAAATTCTTCCACACCAAACTTGCTCATCCATGTCTTTACTGACCTTGCTTTGCACTTATGCATTCCATTGACTTGGGTCCAGTGGTGGCGTGCTTTACACCACTGCACCCGGCACTTTGCATTGTGCATAGTGATATAAGGCTTGTATGAAGCCGCTTGGCCATGGAAACTCATTCCATGAAGCTCTCCACACACTCTTCTTGGGCTAATCAGAAGGCTAACCTGTGGCCATGGAAGTGATTGGAACACCTGAATTCAATGATTTGGATGTGTGAGTGAATATTTTTGGCAATATAGTTTATTTTTTAATAGAAGGCTTTAAAAAAATGTGTCCTATACATTAAACTGCAGCAGTTATCCAAATGTGACTGTTCTAATTATACCGCAGTGTCTTCTTAAAGGAAAAACAAACTGTCAGTACCTTGGCTGATGGGGCTTTGAAAGGAATCGGCTGCAAAGAAAGGACCAATCGGCAGAAGAGCTGCAGAGACCGCAGGATCAAGAGAAACAACTGCAGGAAACACAGGAGCCCAATTATTTATTCTTCATTTGTACATTCAACCAGGGGGACTGTTTTATAGAAAATGGACCGGTTTCATGCCAAATTACTAACGTGAGTCATCTCCTCGTGGTTTCTGGCTGAGAGGCTTGCCAGTCGCCTCTCGAGGAGCCTCTGGGGGTCCGGACGCTCTTCACAGGGAAGACTAGAGTTGAGGGTAAATGTTGCTCTAAACCTGGGAAAGAAGTGAGAAGAAAGCCGGATGGATGGAAATGGAATCATAAGATATGGTGTAATTTATACAAGATTACCAGTGACTGATGGCTTCTGAATTGCAGCTCTATTGTCTCTATTGTACAAATTTCTTAGTTTTACATATTCTGCCGTTAAAATAGTTTCAGGAACTTCACATTTACAAGTACATACCATTTAAGCAGCCCGGAGAGGTAGTTTTGGTCGATGCGCTCTTTAGCTACCATGGTAAAGTGGGCAGGCAGCAGAGAGAGAGTGACAGCCAGCAGGTCTGGTTCACTGCACAACCTGTTGCGGAACATGCCGCTCGCAATCAGGCACATGAGGTGGACCTAAGAGACCAATCAAAGGTTAGGAAAGTCAGGGATGAGCTAGAGAAGCAGCATGAAAGAAAAGGTAGAACTGAAAACTGTGTTTTCACCTTGTGGGTGTCTATCAGCAGGTCCTTCTTATATCGGTTCACAATTCGCTTCAAATACGTCTCAAGTTCCGCCTGCTTTTTTCGCCTGGCCAATCAGAAATCATGATTACTGGGTTAAAACAAAGACACCATTAACAGCCCACCCATGCAAATGTAGATGCTGACACCCGTGGAGAAAATTCATACTAATGTACATTTGAATGAGACCCCGTGACCCAAAAACATTTTTCTGAATATAAAGAGAGGATCGGGAGATTGGAGACATCAGCTAACAATGTCTGGAGCTACATTCAAATTTTTTTTCTTTAAACATAATCAAACTAAACTCACAGCTTGAACACAATGAAACTAAAGAAAAGCCTTTATTTAAATTATGCTTGTAATTCCTGAGTTTTAATAACGAGGATTGTTCATTTTGATTGATTTTTGGATCTCTTCCTTTGTCCATTTCATTTTACACAGATTAGCACCTCAACTGTTTAAAGAAACAATATCACAAAAAGTCTGTTTTGCAACTCTTTTTTTTAAAGAGTTGTTTTTCTTCTGCCCAAACGTTTTGAATTTTAAGTTGAGCATGTGCATATTCTATTTTTACTTACCTCTTTCTGACTTCTGGGGTCTCGATCTCAATCTCTACCGGCTCAGCGGGCAGGACGGGTTCTAGAGGCTCGAGTGGATCCAGCGGCTCAGCTAGCTCTGATCGAAACACACACACGCTATTCATTTTCTGTGTTTTCCATCGCTCCCTGCTTGGCATAAGAATAAAAAACAAAACAAACAAAACACTTAGAATGTGTAATCACAAATGTTATTGATCTTACACTTACCTTCCACTTCCTCCCAATCATCCTCATCTTCCTCCTCACTGTCCTCCCCTTCTTCTTCCTTCTCCGGTTTCTTGGGGTTCACCTTAAGCTGACGTGGTGGGGAGGTCACCATATCAAAGTCATCTTCGCTATCATTCTCATCCATAATGGGTGACTCAAAGTATTTGCTGGTATTGGCAGCAGAGCTGGTGTCGGATTGGGAAGACAACTTATTTCCTGCTGCTCGCTTTAAGGGCACACGTGGCTTAGGAATGACCTTCCTCTCTATCTTTTCCTCTTTATCTGTGATGTCCTCACCTGCATAAACAGATGGAAAGATGTTTTGAAGCCGCGGTGTTTGACTGAGAATAAAAGAAAACACATCAATGCAAATTACAAGTACAACCACCCTCAAAAATTAAATATATTATAAGCCAATTTTCTGAATGGAAATGTTGTTTCATTCTTTTTTTGCTCCAGAAAATTGACAAAAGTGTCTTAACTGTCTGAAGAATATTTTTTGTGTCACTTTTCAGTGTGACTGAAAGAATAATTTACTGCAAAGCATGAAGGGAAGTGTTTAAAACAACAATGAAAAAAAATAACAGAAAAAATATTGGTTATTTTAAACCAGATGCCTGTATTAGCCTAAAATCTGAATTAGTTTATCCCTAATATATACAGCACAGAGATAATGCTCTTGTTCAAATACACCTCAGAGACCACGTCTGAGAAGTTGCAGACAAACCAGCAGGATTAAGAAGTTAACATACACACTTACACCATCTATGCACAAAATATGGTTGGTGTTTTGGTATGTGGAGCACAGATGTGCATCCGGGCCAGCGGATCCACTTCAGCAACCATGCACATCTCTCATCAGTGCACCTGCACACTGGATGTTCATACAGTGCCATTATGGTGATGGCTCAATGTGAGACATTCTCTCCAATAAACTGAAGCCTTGTATTTATGTGTGATATAAATTATATTTATGCCACGCTATAACTGCACAAAAACACTCAGCAGGAATGGATGACAGAGGATGTGTTTAACACGTCAACTACTTTATAATATTGTGAAGCAGTATTTTTCATTTACTACAGCTGATGATGATCTTATTCATCTGCGTGAAAATCTTCCTCAGATGAACATGTGTAAGTTTATTCATGAACCCAGGCTCACTGTGCACAGACCGCTTAGCTAACATGCCCTGTAATCAGTTAGTTTGCTAACTATTGGGGGCTAGAGGTTACATTTAATAAATGACAGACACACATTTTAGGCAACCCCGACTTTTCATACCAGCATCTTTTTCCTTCGCTCTTGTTTTTGCCCCTCTGCTCTTCGCTTTCAGCACCTGCTTCAGTTTCTTTGTGTCGCCCCCCGTGTTTGCGCACTCTCTCCGCTTCGCCATGCTAGCTGCCGTCAGTGGAAAAACTTTTCTTGAACAAATAATATCTCCGGCAGAGCTAGACGAGCAGTCGTCCCTCAGAGCTCCACATACTGTTGTATAAGGGCGAGGAAAGAGCAGTTACCCAACACTTCCATTCAGGAGTTTTCATAACACAAGAAAATGCACACGGTTGTTTTGGAGGCCGGACCTTGACGTCATATCCGCTCTCCTGTCGTCTTCTTCTTCATCATCACTAAGTAGACCTAATTCAGCTTCCCACAATTACAAGCTAACAGCGGGGTATTTTTAAGTAGGCAGACACCAACATTTGTTTATAAATGAATTTATGATCTTATGTATATAATGTGGTGTTTTATGGAGGTGTAATACCACTTTTAGGCACTAAGGGGTGTTGTTGTGCTTTCCATAGGGTTTTCAACCTCGACAGTCAGCTCCACATGCTCCTGATAGTTAGGTTTCATATTCATACTCCCACTTTTTTTCGGTGGGATATTAAGAGCAACATTTAAGTCTCTAAAAAAATCTGTCAATAACAGCCAAAGATCTCTTTTAGGTTATACAATGAAGCATTTAGCCAGAAGCATGTTCAGTGAGTTCAACAGTAGAAACACTAGAGACACAATATCAGAAGAACCTCTAGATATTGTACATGTTTGATGTGATTTAGTGGTAACTAAGCATGTTTGCTGTTACAAGATTGAAAGGGCTCGTGTCCAGTGTTATCAAAAAGGCTGTAACTGAGCATGCTGTGTTATCTATCACTGGAAGTCAGTGGTTGTGCTGAATATGAGAACAAGAGGTTGAAAAATGAAAAACACTGTTATCCACTGTGTAATGCAAACCACCCTGAGCTCCACTCAAAACAGCAGCCAGATATGATTCATGAGAACTTTTTAAATGGTCTTCCCTTGATAGATGGATTTTTTTTTCACCACAGACTCCAGTGTGCCCGGAAGCATGTGTTGAGACGAAGCAACAACCAGAAAGAAAACAGAAAAAAGTCAGTCACGAATTTGGATTAGACTTTAATACATTGCTGAACAGATTCTGCATGTTCACCGGGCCCGTTCAGCCGTCTGTCAAAATCACCTTGTTTGCAAAGAAAAAACAATCCTTGGCAGAAAGGTACAGAAATAAGAAACAAAAAAGCTGGTGTCATGTCATCTGAAGCACAAGCAAACACGACAGACTCAAAGCTCTGTGTATTGCTCCACGGTGTTACTCCAAGACTGAATTAATAGTACATCAGTCCAAATTAATACTTACTACCACTTTTTTTTGTGGTTGATACGCAAATACTATATTCCACCTGATCCTGTGCTGTTGTAGGTACTGTGAATAGGATTTCCTCACAGTTATTTTCTAAAACTTTACACAAGCAGATATCAGTGGTTTTTTGGGAGTTTTTTTTCTTTGATCATCTGTGTGTCAGCTATGCCACTGCCTTCCACCGAGCACGATTCTTATTTTTGTTTTATTTCTTTTTTTTTTTATCCCACTGGAACCCTGAAAAAGACTTAAGTGGGTAAACAACGATGCCTGAGCGCATTCTTCATCTTGTTATTTTGCGCCGGGGTCTGCGTGACTCCCCTGAAACAAGTTCTGCCTCTTGGTTCTGAATCAATTCGGCTCATTTCAGTTCAATTTAATTTTCATTCAGCCCTGTTGTGATCTGTATCGATCACATTGAGGTTCTGTGGCAGATGTGGTGTGTTTCACTTCAGAGAGCCATCTGTCAGCTGATACAGTCAGACAGCTTCAGACTGACTCACTGCAGTAAGAGCCTGCTAAAACCAGGGGGCCCTTTCCATAGATACTGCATACACCATACATATGCATACATACTGCATGCATACGCATAAATGAATGCATGTTTATGTGTGGAGCGCATGTGTGTCCATACTTCTGTTAGAGGCTTTGCCTTGACCATCACGTGGATCTGTGCATGCATATGTGAGCATGCAGGCTAGGCAAGAGTGTGCTTATACATATAGTTGTTAGCATGTGGATGGGTGAGGTGAGGTGACATGACAGGAGTCCATGGTCGTGTGCGCTTTGCTCCCAGCGCAGTGCATGGCTTCCATCCCTATATGAACCATAAGAACAGTCAGATAGGAATAAAAAGCCATACAATGCACTAGGCATTGAGAAGACTGAGTTCTATGAGCACACACACACTCACAAACACACATGGAGTCGAATGATGGATGGAAAGAGATTCAATTGAAACCCCCTTGAGCGGGAAAAACTGAAAAAAGGATAAGAGCAGGTGAAGGACACAGAAGCCAAGAGAGAAAAACGAGCTTATAGAAGATGACTCTGCATGGCACTCCAGGTATGCTGAAGATACGTCACACCAAGACTAATCAGAAAACAGCCTGCAAGTCAGATGGGGGAGTGCATGAAGCCTCGTCAAAGGCAAGGGGTGGTGAGGTGTGGCAACAGGTTTGACATCCACAATGCAAGGACATGGGCTATTTTATGCCCACGGTGTTGTCTCCGCAGCAGCTGGATCTGTGTTGATGATGATCAGAGCGAGCTGTCCTGGTGTATGATGTACAAGATTTTTATAACAGTATAAGTAGCAGTAGTAAACACCATGTTTGAAAGCAAAGACCTTGTTTTTGGATACTAAGTAACCACACGGGGTCTTTGCTTTACCTTACTCTGTATGTATCCATATATATGTATATATCACAAGGACATCCATGTCACCCATTAAAGCTTTCCCCAAAGGCAATTCACGTAAATTTGTAACACAAGTACAAGAAAATGTTTGAAAATTCTTACAATACATGTTCATTTGAATTTTTTTTTCTTTGATTAAATGAGGCACAGTTACCTTCTTGTTAACATGTAAAGGTTTAAAAAATATAAAAATCAACATCACCTGCTAATAGATTTTGGTTGTTTGGTCCTAAATTCTTACGTACTTGGAGCATACGTTCTCCATATGATCTCTCTTCAGACGCACTAATTTGTGCTGCCTCTGTCATGTGGATTTTTTTTTAAAGTAAGTTATAAAGGGGGCAGATTTTCCTCCAGTGAGCACCTGTTGTCCACTTGGACATGCTTGGTTTTAAAGCAGCTTGGTACTTTTTAAGTACACTTAACACAATTTATTACTTGGTACTTTTTGAATCCCCCACTTTTTCTACCACATATAGCCATTTTTTGGATTATCCCCATAAACAAATGTCTCCTAACACGTGTAAGACTGAGATCTGTCTCAATAACAGACATATTTCTACAGTGGAGTTTATGTTTTAATGCTGAAATATCTCCTGTCTGATATATCCTCATAAGCCCCAGGAAGGATTTAGCAAAAGGATTGAGAATTTGGCAAGAAACTGTATTAAAATTAGAATCCCTCCTTCTCCCGCTTAAAAAAAATCCCTACAAGTCTGGAGTAGGTATGTTATTATTGATTTCTAAAGAAATAAAGCCCCAGAAACCATTCCTCTCGTGCCTTAAGAGGCTTCGCAACTTCAAGGAGCGGATATGAAATAAATCCAATTACCGAGCTGTCAATCAGGCTGCTAATTAGTACGACTCCAGCACTCTAAGTGGTATCAAAGCTGGATACTGAAAATAGAGGCAACAAGAGGGAGACACACACACAAACACAAATTCACAAAACGGGCAATTCTTAGCTGAAAACATAACTACCGCAAATAAACCCCCACATCTCAGACGCTTTCTCATACAACCTCCAGACAAGCTGCTGCTATTTCTGGATCACCACAGACGAGCAACAGCAGCTTGAGGGAGGAGGAGGAGGAGAAAGGGGGAGGTGGGGCGGGGGGGTAGAAGAAGATGAAGAAGCGAGCATCCGTGCATCTGAGCCGGGACCCTGCAGGTCCTTCTTCTGACTCAGTACCCGTGTTCCCTGCGTCCTCTCGGGCTTCTGCTGCTGCTACTGTGGCGTCTTCTGAGCTCTGATTCGAGCAAACAGCGTCCGGCTTCAAACAGGTGGGCTCCGGGGTCGCGCTTGGGCTTCTCTTCAAGGGCCTGAAGAATTGTCCAAAAGAGTAGTTTGTTCCCTGCTCCGGTCCTCTCGTCCTCAAAGAGATAGGGTCAGTGATGCTGCCGCTGCCACCGGTGGATATGTGGAGTTTGACCGCCCCTTTACGCATCTGTGCGTATTTTCATTCAGCGGCAGAGGCAAACAGACGGAGAGAGAGAGAGCAGGGAGAGAGAGAGAGAAAGGAGGGAGGGAGGTGTGGTGGAAAAGGACACTAGTAGGAGGAGGGGGTGAGGTAACAAAAGCCCACAAGTGAGGAGGAGCTAACAAAAAAAAGAGGGATTGTGGGGGGAAAGCGAGGAGGAGGCATCATCATACCTGAACAGGAGACCTCCCTCTGTTTATGTGTGTGTGTGCGTGTGCGCATGTGTGTGTGTGAGTGTGTCTGTCTGCAACAGCGAGGGTGCGAGGGAGGGGAGGCTTATGTCGCCTCAGTGACGCGCAGTGTTAATAAAAGCCAGGCAGAGGGGCTGAATAGGGCTCTTTTCTGTCTCATTCAAATACCGCCAGAAAGCACTTTCATTCTGCTGATAAAGTAGAGTGTGTGTGTGTGTGTGTGTGGTTGTGAGCAAGAGAATGTGTGAATATGTGGGTTTCCATCTGCATCTCCATGTGTTTGCCCTCGCTCTCTTTCCCCCTCTGTCTCTTTCACTGCCATTTACACTGCGAACAGCCAGACAAACAGACGGATGAGTGTACAACCTGACTGACGCCTGATAAACAGAAGCCCCCAAAGTCAGACTTCACATGGAAGATATTTATATATAAAATGAAGTACAAAGGTACAAAGGACAATCAAAGCTATAGCAGTGTAAGCCAAAAGATAAGGGAAGAGACACATTACTGAGCAGACAGGCAGAGACTGATCAGCAAAGGAGAAGTCCTTGGCACCTGCTTTCCTGAAATTAAATGGGAAGCAAAAGGGAAGAAAATTAGTATGTCTACAGACAAGACACAGTTAGAGAATGAAAACAAAAAAACACGGCGATAAAGGTCAAGAAGAAGCAAAAAAGAAAGAAAAAAGAACTGGGGGAACACTGCGCGGGGATAAAGTAGAAATACTTGCTCTCAACCTCTTCCCTCCTCCTCCTCCTCCTGTTCTCAGGGACTCGGCTGGAGTTGCATTCCAACGCGTCGCTCTCAATCCCTGTTACTCCCAGCAACACAGTTCCTTGATCTGGTCCCACGTCATGCTGGGCAGAAGAGGAGGAGGAGGAGGAAGAGGGAGTAGGACGTGAAGGTGGGCGCCTCAGAGAGGGAGGGTAAGACAGGATGGATGAGAAAATGAGTACGCAATGGGAGGAAGGAAAGAAGGAAGATGAAGAAAGACACAAGAGAAAAGTGAAGAGAGGAGAAGGTAACGGAAATAAAGAAGGAAAGGAGGGCAACAAATGAAGGGCCTGGGGGCATTAGGGATAGTCAAAGATGAGGGAAAAGGCGTGAGGAAGCAAAAGAGGAGGCAGAGTATATGAGAAGAGGACAGAAGGAAAAAAGAAGTAGAGATAAGATCAACATTTAAAGGGAAACGAGAGCTAGTGAGAGGCGTGAAAGTCGGAAAGGTGAGGAAAAAGAGGCACGAGTAAGAAAAAAACAAAAAACATTACCACCCTCCCTGTGGCATTCCTTCCTAATTCCGAAATTAAAAAGGACATTTACTGTTAAAGCTCATTTGCTCCTCTTGAGGCCATTAAAGTCAAATGAGTTTGCTCTGGGCTAACTGCTTTATTAAGGTTCAATAAACTTGTGTTAAGGAGAAGCGAAAAGTGAAGACAAGGGTAGAGTATTAAAGAAGGCTGAGCAGTGACACGAGCGCACATGGCTGACGTAACATCTGGAAAGTGGTGGCGTTAGTTTTAAAATGCTTGCACCAGCAGACAGGTGGGATCCTGCCCAATCAAAATCACACGTAAAGTTCACACGGTTAAAGGCAGCTCTAATCCTTTTATTTATTTATTTTTACTTTTTTAGACATTGTCTGGCAGAATATTATGCTTTGGTTGAATACCCAACACGAAAAGATGTCTTAATCGCTTTTTAAACCACTTTGATAGCACATAGATCACAGCACAGCAGTGTGATAATATATACAGTATCATTTAATAAATGAGCTCTAGAATAGAGTTTGTGGACACCGGATGGCAGTGGAAATAAGCTGTGCGTGCAACACTGACAGTTAATCACTTTTTTAAAATGCAGACTCGTTGCAAACAGTTGCTGTTTGCACATCCGGCAGATGGGGAGGAACATCGTCTTTCATCCATTCCATTTACCAGGGAGGCTGGTTAAATAATGGGAACGCTGCAGTGCATTTTGGCAGCACCGGAACCTAAGTCCACAAAAACATGACCTAAACCAAAACAATGAGCTGAAAGACACTAAAAGGTTCCACAGAGCTAAAGGGGATCTGGGTCTTTGGATTCAGCAGTATTTAGCCCATTCGGACACAAGCGTTGAGTGATTATTAATGGGAACCCACGTATGCTCACACCCTCTCATAGCTGTGGAGCCGTGACCTGTGGAGTAGACCAGCAAGGCGCCATGCTATTACAGTGAGCTGAACGTAGCAGTAAACACATCAAGACATGCAACAGTTCTCCGAGAAAGGGTGGGAAAGACGACTGCGAGCGAGAAAGAATGGAGGTAAACAAAGCAAGTGTCAAAGCCTTTAGGAGAAAAGGACCAGAAATGCACAATAGAGCTCAAGGATAGACACCAAGGATGTGTTTTGGTGGGAGTAAAGATAGCTGTTGTTTCTTTTAAGGCGGCACCTTTAAAATAATAATACAGACTGCAGCGACTTTAAAAACAGACTTCATACACATGCCAATTTACACATGGCAGCCTAAGCAGCAAGGGCTTGCTCGTAGGGGTCTATGGGTTGGCTCGCCACGCGTCACAGAGAGTCTGCGGGGTTTTTTTTCTGGCCAAAGACTCGCAACAATCCTTTAACCAGAGTACAAGAAGCAAGCAGGAAAATTACCAGCAGACGAAAATGTGCAGATTGGTGGTACGTTTGACCTGCTGTGCCCCAAACACGAAACATATAGATCTCTTAAAAACAGCATAACATTGAAGTAAGTCTGGCCAATAATCTGGCACAATTACATGAAAATGTCCCCAAAGATGGACCCTGATTACATGTTAAGCAGGAATCAAAAGCAACTAATCTCATGCAATCAGGTAGACCAGTTGTTTTTGGTGGAAGTAAATACGAGATTGTGTGAAAGTGTCCATCTGCAGTGAAATACTCTGCACAAAAGTAGACGTGAACCATAATGAGACCAATTTTGGGCTGCACAATGGCCACAATGGGCAGACTATTCAGCAGTAATGGCTGCTGTGTGCTTCTTCCGAGGATCCTAAAATAGTAAACCATCTATCTAACACACCAGGAAGGGTTATAGCAAACAGGATTATTGCAAATGGTATTATTGATCCACATGCGTGGGAGTGGGGGTGGGGGTGGGGATTATACAAGGGG
>VURO01002884.1:3533-13533 GCA_015108175.1 Pelvicachromis taeniatus | reverse complement strand
AATATACCATACGCTGCAAACGACATCTGCTATCAAACATTATCTGGAGGGTTCTAACTGTCTTTTATGTTTCATTGTCCGCGCACACACGCGCACACACACACAGACAGATATACACACTCAGTATTACCGTGTCAGGCATTCACAACATCTGTTTTTCATGCAGCTTTGTACTTGCAGCCAGGCAGCCAGCAAGGGCCTGAACCCAGCAGCTCTTCTTGAGGCTCTGAGCATGTCTGACTCCTTCTGTAGGTCTTTAAGATTAATTTGTTCTTTAAGCCGTTTTAATGTGGCTCAGGATTGCTCATATTACAGAGGCTTTTTCTCCTTTGCCTTTCTTTATACACCTCTTTTATCCCCTATCCCCCTTTTCTTCATTAGCTGTTGCAACAAAAACTTTGTGTAGTCAAGCTTCGGGCTGATACTATCGTAAAAGTTCATACAAAACACGGATTTCTACCACATACGTACATTTCTAGTATTTCTCTTTTGCCCTCAGATGTGTTCTAATTTATATTTTTCTTTTCTCTTCTCAACCATCTGCATCTGTAAAAGCAAAACCCCTTAAAGAAATTCTTAGTTTCACAGCTATACACTGTGTTGAAGCAGAAAATGTGGGTTATTTATATTTAGATGTTCAAATTCAATGTCTCTCTCTCTCTCTCTCTCGATGTGTGTCTGTGCGCTGTGTAATCAGTGTGTGGGCTCTTTGATAGGCTGACCTTTTGTAGGCTGTGAGATGAGCTGGTTAATTAGTGCTGTACTTTAACAGCTGTACAGCCACCTGCCTTCAGTGATTTATCACATTTTCCTAGTCATCAGCACACAGTATGAGCGTTGTTTGAGTTGGGAATGTAAGATAGCTTAGTGAGGTCTTAGCAGAACATTTACTGTGAAATGATTTGATTGAAGTGTCAATCATTTCTGTGTGTTCTGCTTATTATCTATGTCCCACCATTAAAGGAAGTGTTTGGGTGCCACAGCACTTGCGGGTTTTCTGCATAATTACCACTGAGTCACTTATTCGTCTATTTGTTTGCTGCTGCTCAAAAGAATCCACTTCTTTTCATGTCCCTCGTTTCTTCTCGTGTCTCGCTTACTTCTGGGTTCATCTGTGTCTCACTCCGGTGTCTATTCTCGATTCGAGAGGTCCACAGTGTAGCAGCTGGCACCAAGCAGGCCTGCATGTCGTTTCAAATCTCAAGTAACTTATTTATTTATTTATTTTGACAGGCGCACTCTTGTAGGCTCCCAACACAGACACTGAAACGCAGAGGACCGTCTTATTTTAGACTCCCAAGCCTTAAACTCCCTCCCCTTCACATCCTCCCTGCTCACACACACACACACTTCACATAAAGACTTCTCTCATGAATGTTTTACTAGGTCAACTCCTGAGGAAGTCTTGTTTTCATCACCATCTCTCCCTCCCTCCCTGTCCATCCTTCTCTCAGTCTCCACCTTCCATCTGCACTCCTTTTTGGACTTGTTTGTTTGATTCGCTGAGGCAGTACTAATCCTCGGCTTGTCACTCGCCTCTGTTTAGAGCCTCGCTGCTCTGTATTTTTAGGTTCTCTCCATTTTCTCTCTCCCTCTCTCTGTTTAACAAGTGTTTAGGCACTCACAGCGTAATGAGGCAGAGCTGTGAGTAGCCTAATCGTAATGCGATTACAGGCCAGCCGAGTTGTGGGAGATGACTGATGTTTGATTGCTTAAATGGTCATGTGTTGTTGTTGTTGTTGTTTTTTTTAACCACATTGCAGCAACATCACATTCTCAGCTGTCAGCAGTTAACTCAGTGACTACAATGCATTTCCATCATCCAAAGCCACGCTGTGAACACATTTACTCACTGTTACACGTCCTCCTGAGATAGACCCTCATTTCGGACAAATAGGTTTTAAATTTAATGTGTAGATTTTTAATAAAGAAAGTAAATATTTGAATTTCAGACTTACTACAAGTGCTTGTGTCCTTGCCTCTAGGTTCAGCCAGTGCATGTGTGCTCCTCAGTGCTATACCACATACAAACATATCATATTTTTGTAATTATGTATTCTTGTTGTGGCTCCTGACATTGCCACTGCTGTGCATGGCTATGTTGATCATGTGTGCTAGCATATCATTATAATCCAAAATACTAGTTGGGGGGAATTCCTAAGCTTCCCGCTAGGAATGTCGCTGCTGCATTTGTCTGGAACGCTGGAAATTCATTTCCCTTCAGGAGGTGATTTCTAGACATTCCAAATAAACATTTCTTCACGAAGCAAGAAAAGCAGCCCAGGTGCTGAGTTGCTGTCGGGGTGCTTATTGTGCTCTGAGCAGGAATAGCTGTTGAAATTACACAAAATTGCATTGTTTATCTTAATGAGTATGCAGGAGCATGGTGTTTGATTGAGGGAGCTTTGCAAGAGCTGATTGTCAGCTAAATGCTTTGGTGACTCCACAATCTGTGACTAAGACCCAGCATTTATCTTAACACAAAAGACAACCACTCGCTGTGTGACATAAAATCTTCCTAGCCTTAATATTTTTAATCTCTGGTTTTGCTCTAATAGGAGTAATTGTTTAGGTTTAGACAGAAAGGGGACTATTCTTATTCTTTTGTTGGCGCTGTTGGTGAATGGCAGAGAACACATGGTTCATTCTTACTTTGTCACTAACTCAACTGTTGCCCTTTAACAATGGGACCACACGCACCGCGCCACCCCTTACAACCAAGCACTGTGATTAGATAACGACCTTTCCCAGATAGATCTATCACAGTCCACCTGAATGCCTCTCCAAACTGAATGAATGAAACAGTTCTTCAACATAGAGACAGAGAGAAAGCATTGTAGTTCTGTAACTTGGGCCTTTTGTAACAGCACACACAGAGGTAATGCATCCATAGTAGGTAAGGCCTGTGCTTGTCTGGGCCTCTGCCATGCAAGGTGGCAATTAGACCATGTGTGACTTCTCTGTCCTACTGACAGAGGTCAGGAGAAGAGGAGGAGAACACAATCATTGTTTATCAATTATACTTGAGGAGGGAAGGCGGGTTCTCCCTGCTTTTGCCCATTGTCAGAGCAGGAAGTGGGAGGGGCTGCAGCCAGGTCTGGTTTCACCAAGAGGCAGGAACTTGATCCAGGGGTTTCCTGGGCTTCATTCTCCCTTCTCACCCTCTTACCTTCCTTTTTGTAACTCTGGCAGCAGGGATGCAAACAGAGGAGTCTCTGTGCTAAAGGTGCAGGGAGACTCTGAGGCAGTGCTGCTGCTGCTGCTGCTAGAAAGATTATTTACACAATGACTGCAACCTTAGATATCTGAGATCAGTCAATCTGATGTTTGTGTATGTGTAAACTTTTTTTATTGTACTTTTGAGAAAATAACATCCACAGGTGTTTAATCTCCTCGTGTTACACATCTTTTTGGGAACAGAGCATCAGTAAATATAGACAGAGACTGGATGTATTCACAGACGGGGGCAGACTGACAATTTCATATGACAGCTGACCTCCAAGCGGACACATCAGCTAGTGGTGCTTTGAGCCATGTCAGCATCCTAACTCGCTCATATTGACGTCATAAGATGCTGATAAAAGACACTGATCATTGGCCAGTATGGCATGCTGCTTGAATAAAGACATTACGTAACCGGTACAGAGCAAAACATACAGTAGGTCATATTTTGCCTTATAATAGCACTGGAGGAAACCGAGTCCACCCTGAGGATGTGGTAATAGTCTTCACTATGAATTGTGTGGAATTATGTGGACATTCCACTTATAATGGATGTGGTTGAGGAAGAATCCAGCGATAATCAAAGTGATTAGGATTCCTACTTTAGGCACCTTCTGCTGGGAGTGCCTATTATCCTTATTGGCATAGTATTAAGTTGTTCTTAAATAACAAAAATTAACAACAAAAAAACCCTGATTATAGAGAAGTTTATTGACTTTGCTGTCTGTCTGGCCATCAATTCTGTAATTCTCTGCAAGTCAGTGAAAACACTGTGTAAAAGTACTTTTTCAGCCTGGATGAGAAGTAAAACAGGCTTCTTTATTGAACTTAGTAAAGGCTGTGTTTTGGGGCTTGGTGGTTGGTGGTTGTGTTATTAATTTAGTAAGGAAAATTTATTTATATAGCACTTTTCACCGGAAAACAAAATTACAAAGTGCTTCACAATAAAAATGAAGAAATAAAGATATAACATATTGTAACAATGTAAAGTACCAGAATACAACACAAAACAACAAATTAAAAGCTTTTCTGTATAAAACATTTCTTCAGCTGCTTTTTAAAATAGTCAGTGGAGTCTTTAAAGCATAAAGCCCAATCCCCACAATTTTTGAACTGAGTGTGTGGGGCCAGCTTCTGATCTGTTCTGATCTTTTGTACCTTCTTCTAAGCTATATAGACAAGAAAGACCAATTTATGCTCCGAGAACACATCATTATCACTAGATGTTGCATTTGAACATCTAGTGATAAGATGCAAATAACATGTGCTCATAAATATGATGCATGAGCAGTAATAAATAAAAAGTAAGTTTTACAATATCTTGCTGTAATTCTTTCATTTTTATGTTTGACCAAGTCCTCCACTTCTTTTTTTCTTATTTTCATTAGTCTCATAACCCCACTGATGTCTCACTGGTGCACCTAAATATTTTGTTGTGTATCTTTTGAGCAATGTTGTCACTGGAAACTGAATATACAGGGATCTATCCGAAACGTGTCCTTGGTTTTAGTGTGACATCTCCGCCTCACTCCTTTCACATATAAATTAACTCTTTTTATTCACAAGTGTGCTGGACTTGGGCCATCCCACTTAGCTCGTACACAGGGATAAAAAGCAGCCCTTGGAGCTGTTTTTCCAGTCCATTCTCCACTTCCTCTTTTGCCGCTGTCACCCACTCATGACCACAATGACATCTCTCAGCCACCACTTAGCCTCTGATAGATGGTTTCTATTTAGGAAACGACATCTGACCACAAACCACTAAGCACAACAAGATTGTTGACAGGTCTAAATAGAAAAGTTCAGCTGTGGGAAAAACAAAGCACGCACACTGTTGGCTCGATTCGTGGGCCTCGCCCACAAAATAGCTTTCTGGATAGACTTTTTTGATTGCTTTTTTCGGTGTAGGTATCAAAGTTTTTAGCTTTATGTAGTTAGGTTTCACTCTGTGGTGGAGAAAGCATTGAAAATGGCTGGAACGACCCTTAAAAACTGAGCTCTTTGTGATGGATGAACTGTTGGGGCTTGTAACTTTTAGCTCTGAACAGAACAGGTTGTTGTGAATCCTCCAAAGCTTCTCAAGTAATTAACAGTCACATTCATTGGGGAACTGAAAAAAAACCAGGAAAAAAACATGAGACTACTTAATCAAATCACGGTCACGGTCATCCATCACTAACAAACCTCACATTGGACTAATTAGGAGAAATAGTACCAAATCCTTCAAGCTGTTATAGACCAAAGTCTTCAGAGATCATCAAAAATAGCCCGATGCCAAGTTTTTCTGTGGGTCTGCTGCTGTGTGCATGCATGTTTGTGGCTGTTTTAGTTTGTGTGTACATGTTATCGTCCAACAATCTTTGTGGTGTGTTCACATTCAGTTTAAGTAAACACAGATGGGAAAGGGAGTGACTGGCCAGCAGCCACAGTGTCCTTCAGGAGTAAATCAGAAGACGGAGGATGAAGAGAAAGAGAAGAGGATGATGGAGATGTGTTTGTGGATACATGGATAGTTGGGTTATAGCCAGAGCACCTTAGAGGATAATTACATTTTATTTCAAACCCAAGTGTATTTGCCACCACCACCATGTGGCTATTGAGCCAGCATAGCTAGTGTGTTCAAATTTAGCAAGACCCACAAAGCCATAATATGTTGTGGGTCATGCCAAGTAAGCTCATTACCCTTTAAGGTAATTAATTTTGCACTTTGATAACCAGTAGAGAGGAATATCATTTTGGGGCAGTGAAAGGAAGCTCTGCAACTGCAGCAGGTGATATCAAATATAATATTATATAAAGAGTGTGTGAGAGAGAGTGTATTCTTATCTTTGGGTCAAGATAATGGGATTGTTTTGGATGGGACATCTCTAGATATTCACCCCTACAGATGATAAGATAATGGACATCCAAAAGGCTTAAAATGAACTTCTCTTGGCCAAGCCATGCAGGCATGTCTTAGATGAGAGTGTGTGTGTGTATGTGTGTTTGTGTTTGTGCGTGGGCACAAATGTAATGGGGTTGTGTGGCTTGAAAATTAATGCTTCCCAAGATTTAACATAATTTTCTCTAATTGCCATTTGCTGTTGAGCAACTACTTAGTAATAATCAAATAAATTCTTAATGGTTTGTACTGCAGGCTGCTCAGGAGGATGGACCAGTTTGCCTCTAAGTGGATGATTTATATGCTTTTGGAACGTATTCCTTCCACTGCACTTTTTCTGGCTCCGTCACATGCCAGTTTGCAGTGAGGGACTCTGCCTTGTATTTTGTCTGTTTTAATTCTGTCAGTGATGTTTTCTTTCCCCTTAAATAACCTCAATTTGTTTTTATGAATGCTGACATGCTATCATCAAGACTTTTCCAGTAAGACGCAGCATCAGGCAAAGTAAATAGGAGATAATTCACATGGTGAATTGTTGCTGCTTCCTGTACCTTTCTCAGTCTTTCTTTTTGCCAACCCTGCAGTTTCTGCACCTTACTGACACTCTCAGACTTCAGAGCTCCAGCTCGTATGTCATGCTGAATACCGAGGCTTGTTACTCACTCCCTGTGAGATGAAGACTTGGTAATACCCATTGATTTTTTTTTTTTTTTTTGCCAGCATAAACAAAATCTTGCGAACACATGCATACAAGCAAAGCTCATAAAATCCTCATCGATCCCACCAGGCTATCCGGTTTGTTTTGATTATAGAAGTAATGTTGGACTTTGCTGTATAGCTGACCTTTTTTTTTTTTACCTCAGTAAGACCAGATTGTCAAGACTTTACCACATCACAGAGTTCTTTCAAGCTTCAGTCCCTCCCTATTCTCATCTCCGTCTTTCTTCACATTTTCTGGGGCGCTGAGGGATAGAGACAACTGGTAGAGGCTTGAGCGGGAATTTTCTGCTGAAAGACTGTGAAGGGTCTGTAAGAATGCTCTTTGTGACTTTTTAGGGTGGGTGTGTGTGATATTTGCAGTAGTTTGAAGGGAGTGTTCTTATTGTTCCTAGTCGCTCTTTACACAAATCATGTCATGGTGGATATAGATGCAGTTAGGTATAGCTGTCAACGTCTTGAAAATGTTTTTGAAACAGGTGGTTTTGGAGCTGCCGTTCAATATTCAGCAAGCTTATTTATTTAAAAAACATACAGAGGAAGGAGAAAAGCAGACTGTCAGTATGCAATATCAAAATACTCTGGCATATTTTGAAGCTTATTGTTCTAAACCTTCCCACGCTCGTGCTTTTGACATCTAATCACTGTTGACCCAAGAATACCCTTGGTGTTTGTGTATGTTCTGCATAATTCATACTTCATATTCTGTGCAAAGCCTGTCATAAATCGCACACCCCGTGAAGGATTGCCTCAGACTTGTGCTATTGAAAAGAGCTAATCCACTGTGGATGGATATGTAAATATAGCAAAGTGTGGCCCTGTGCTGCTGGAACACTGCTGATTGTTGAGGATTGTTGTGGGTGATGGTGTGGGAGAGAGAGGAAGAGAGGGACAAAACGAAATGTAACTATAAGCATAAAGACCTGTCCTTTAAGTAAATAATCCACATAGCTAATACGCACCCAACATACACAGTGTACATGAACAGTCTTACTCCACTATACGAATCTCCAGTAACAGCACAGTAAATGTCAGGTTACGCCATTAGATTTTCTCTTTATAATCTTTATATTGCTTTTAAAGACATGTGCAGAGATGGTAGCTGTATTTAATTAGTTTTTGGTGCTTTTGGTCAGTTATTCCATTAAAACAAGTATGGAAATAAAATTCCAAGAAACGAGGGGAAGGGGGTCTCAACCGTAATAAAACTTGGACATGGTTACAGGATGTCAACTGATCAGACCAAGGTATTTTTTTACATTTTTATACTTGCCAGTGACACTTTCATCATTGCTGTAAATAAACATCTTTATCTGAAGTTAATTTTGTTTATTCAAAAAAGAGTCACACAAATTCCCCCTGTGGGCCATAAAGTCTGTGTTGCCCTTTATTCAGTGTTTCACCTAAACTTTAAACTTGTTTCCCTCAGTTTTTGGCCTTTTCAGTCCAAACTACACCTCATGTAAACAATACAAGTTGTCTGTTACAAGCTATGTTTGTATTGGTAGAACTGCCTTTCTTGTGGGATTTGTAAGTTGTTTACTGTCAGTTATCATCGACCAGTTGTGTGTTGCACACTGTTTGTACTATTGCAAGCTCAATGCTCAATCCTGACAGCAAAAGGTTTGAAGAAATTATCTTTATCTGTCTTTTAGGTTATAGCTTGTCTTCGATTTTCTTTCAAATACCACTGACCAGCATGGGGATGTCATTAGAAATTGTACTTTTTGACACCAGAATTCTGAAAATGCGTACTACTGTTTTTTTAATATCGTAAGCAGCTGCAATTCTTCTTCTTCACTCTGCTTACATGTCAGCAAAGAAATCTCTGAAAAGCTGTAAAAATCTGTTAAGCAAAATTCCTAACTGGTCTTTAATATTCATCATGCAAAGTGATATAATGAAAGAAAAATGTGTCAATTATTGCTTTATGAGAGTGACAAAAATATTCTTTTATCTCTGATATCTGTCACTGTGAAAAAAACAAAATCTTCTTGATGTTGAGCTGTGTTAATATCATTTAAAAAAAAAACTCTACTTAAATTATTCTGAGTGAATGAAATGCAACTGAAGCATTTGAGTCATCAAACATTTATTCCACTGATATCACTAGGCTGCTATTTGGTAGTGTTTCTTACTGAAAAGCACCAGTGAATATACTTATCCATTAACAAGTACAACAGGCTCATTTTGATGCAGAAAAACGATCCCCTAAAACGGATTCATGAAAACAAAAATAACAAAGTGATACTAATAAGATTTACTTTTTTTTCCATATATGTTCTGAGTCTGCTTACAACTCTGGGGAACCCGTTAAGATGATAGTAGGGAAGAGATCCCAAAATGCTCAGATTTAATTCTGCAGCTTTGCGTCGGTTCTTCAGTGATTTCAGCTCTTTAAATACTTGAAGCTCTATGAAGCAGTAAGCTCAGGGGAACAAGGCTGAATGTGTCATGCCAGTCAATTAAGGTTGGCAGTTAAAATAATAACTCACGCCCAATTCAGAAATAGCTCTAAAAGTAATGTGGAGCAGAGTAGACACTGGGACTCAGAAAATAAGATTTGAATAGTTGGAACTTGAGGAAAGCCTCATTATCCTCTATAGGCCATTTTCCACCCCTGAAACTATTTGGCTGTTTCACAGTACTCCAAACCTTTGTCCTTGGTATGAATTTTTCAGGACCTTTTTCAACACCAGGGACTGCAGAAGTAGTTTTGATACCCCTATTGTACCCACTAGACCTTAGCGCAGCAACAAAGTATGTTTCTGTTACTACAGTGTTTTTTTTTACCACATGGGGTTGTTAGCCATGAGCTGAAGCCCTGACCTGGAGTTTCAGGACTTCAGCTCATGGCTGATGGTATGGCCTCTCCCCCCCCGGACATGTCCAACATGGGTGAACGTACCAGGAGCTCTAGGCTCCCACCAGAATAGCTCTCAGGTTCATCAAGGCATACATGCCCTCTAACCAGCCCAAGGTTGTGATACTCTAGAGAAAGCAGCCGTAAAGGGAAGAAACCTTAGACGATGTCAAAGACATGTAACATTACTGATTGGTTAAACTTAGAGAAAGGCCATCTTTGAGGCAAAGAGCAGCAGTCTGGTCTCTCAAACATCACCATCAGCACAGAAAATCTGCTGTGTAGACCAACAAAACAAACACCACTACATCAACCAT
>VURO01002880.1:0-12382 GCA_015108175.1 Pelvicachromis taeniatus | reverse complement strand
TCCCCCCCACCAACAAACAAACAAAAAAAAAAAAAAAAAAAAAAAAAAAAACAGCAACAAAAAAAAAAAAACCAAGTAAAGAGAAATGTCGGCTTTGGCTTCAGCTGAATAATCTTCATTCAGCCAGCCGCGGCGTGTACCCATGTTACCACGAGCAACAGTGTAACCACGCAGACAAAATGTGTCACCAAGACTCCATATTAGTTGTTTTTCTTATAGCTGGCGCTGGCGACCTTGAACTGACCTTTAAAACACCGTTTGTCATACTCGCTCTCCTCGTCTTCCTCTCATTCGTGTTTCTCTCACTTTTTTCCTTCTCAGTATCTGTTTGATGAAGATGAGGAGGTGAGGAAGAAGAAGCCGAGGCGTAAGCTGCCTTCCAACGCCGCTATCACCAGGGTAAGGAGGAAAAAAAAAAAAAAAGCCCCCTCCCTGATCGCCCCGTTCACCCTCCCTCTCCTTCATACTGGTTTTCCTGCCTACCTGCTTGTTTTGTCTGTGAGGCACTTTTGCGGCAAACCCGCTTCGTGCGACGACCATTTCAGATAAATTAGATTTGACTGGACTCAACAACCCGCCCTCCCCCTGCGCAGCCTCTTGCCTCACCTCATTCAACCTCTCCTCCTTTTCTGCTCACCCCCACCTCCCCTCCCACCCCTGTGTCTCTCTGCCTCGCTCGCTCCCGTGTTGGTTTATCCCCAAATCCATTTTCTCCCTCTCATTCACTCCACGTGTAATCAGGCCGATTTTTTTTTTTTCAGGATGCAAACATCGAAACGAGCCCTCAATGACATTAACCGCACCTGAGGGTGCACGGACACACACGCTCGCACAAAAACTGTACATAAAGGCTCAGCAGGAGGCACAGATTACCATACAATTTTTAAAAATTTTTTTTAAATCACCCTGTAAAAAATGAAGGTAGAGCTGCAGCTTATGTGTGTGTGCCTGTGTTTGTCTAAGGAGGTTGTTATTGCAGCACCTCTGTAGATTCTATAGCACACATACACTCACACTAACCACCTGCTACACACATTAAATATGCACTCGCTCTTAAAAGCCCCTACAGCAGACCCTACAGCAGACCCTACAGCAGACCCTGCACCCCAGCTAACAGCTGCACACACAGTGCCTCCAGAAACATTTACGTCCCCAGGAGGTCCGACATGAAGCCGACCCTCTCCGCTGCTTAGCAGCAAATTGCGACAAATCCTCCAAAACACTCTCACTCTCCACAGCCACTCAGGCACCCACTTGTTTTGCAGATGAAAGCTTTGCTCATGTCCTCTTCTTTTTTTTCCCTTTTTTTTTTTAACTTCCAAACTGATTTTTTTTACTCCTTTCTTTTTTGTTTTGTTTTTTCTTAACCAAAAACAACGCTGAGAATTTTATTTTAAACTTTTGGCCTGATGTAGGTTCCCACGCATACAAAGATTGTTGGGTTTCCACCAATTTAATAAAACCAAAACGTGCCGTGTCCCAATGAATAATCTTCACATTTAAACAGTAAACTACAGTGTTTGCATGGATAGTTATGTGTTTTTGAGTCTGCTGTATTTGCCGTCCGACTTTGTGCATTTAAACTAATATTACAGAATAAGAGGATGATGAAGTGTTTGAAACTATGCCTTCGTCATCTGTATTTTCTTAAAACTGGAGATGTCCAATCATGACGCAGAGTTATAAAACAGCGTAGATAATAATAGAGGTCCTGCCTTTTTAAACACAGTTGCGATGGGCAGTAATCACATTGCCTAATATAAATTTAGATCAGTATCATAGGATCAAAGTCAATTTTTGGGAAAATACATTTAGTAAATTGCTTGCTAGATTAAATAGTCATGCAGAATAATTAGTTTTTGACTCATCTAGGTAATCACATACCCGAAAAATCGTAGTGTTTATCAGATTTATGCAGAATTATGTAAGAATCCAGTACAGCCACAAATCACGGCTGCACTTTAACAAATAGAACACGCTCAGAGATACTGAAAGGACAAACGTTAGTCACAGAGCGCTGCAGCTACGCCTCTGTTGGCATCCACCTGTCTGACAAACAGCTAAGACTTGTTGCTGTTTAATATTTCAGTGGGTGAGTCATACAACTGTGAACATTGTTGTTACGGGGGGAAAATCTGCTGCTGAAATCAAAACAGGTTTTTACTGGGCTGTAAGCATGTTTTGCAGTAATGTGGATCATTTGGGTATGAACGTCTGTGTGGTTGGCTTCTGGAAGCATCCTCAAGTGGTGATTGGAGGAACTGCAGAAGCTGCCGTGGTGGTTGCTGCTCGCTCCCCTGTAAACAACCTCTATCACTGCTACGCTGTTCTACTACTACAGCTTAGAGGTGACTGGGCAGTTTGTAGGGCCGTGACGACCACAGAACGAATGTTGTTAGTGACATTTGGCAAAATAACTGGCAGCTAACAGGTGGGTTAGCAGGTCCAGAGATAAGGGGTATTCACACAGTGACTGGCGGCACCATGGCAACAAGTCCCCATTAGAAATCAGTGACTTCAAATGACCATGGAGGAAATGATCACCGGCAGTACATAGTGGGCGGGTCTTGAGTTTAACTTTTGTGACATTTGAGGTGAGCAATTAAAGTGACTACCAATGAGAACGTAGGACACCACTGATTAACATGTGATAGTAAATACATTGGAGCACAGGTATCAAACATACAGTTTTCCTGCTGATAAAGACCTCCCCCATTCATACTGTTAATAAATGTGATTTATTAACAGATAGGCAATTAAATTAAATAAATAGTTCCAGTTTTTTCACTATCTACTATAGAGATGTTGTTTTCTTCTTTGTTTTTTATTTATTTTTTATTTTTTTACATTGTATCTACAGTAAACAAAAAAACCCAAATAAGCCTAAAAACAAATATCACATTTTCTGTGAATGAACCAAAACTTCCTGATTTATAATTGCAGGACAGTCTAGGCAGTGAGCTACAACCTTTTCTGTAATTTTACACATTTATGTCTGAAATAAATGTGTTATTTGTGAATACATACATGTATTTAGTTGGTTTAATATTACTGCAACCCGTATTCCAGTTATTTTGTGTCAATAGAGCAACTGTAATAATGCCACCAGCTGCTTGGAGCTTTCTATGTTATAATTTAAAGCAACAGTAGCGTTATGTGATGTGCTTGTAGAGTATGAGATGAATACTGGTGGATGAATCAATTATAACATTCCTGTGCAACTGCTGCGTGTGGAAATTAGCAAGCATATCAACTCACCTGTGAGGCCTTCAAATGGTTATGACAGGTTTAAAAAAACAAAAGTGTAGTGTTTTAGACAAAGCCTGGGTTTTAGTCTTTGAGGTAAAAATAACTTCTGCATTTGAAGAAGCATTTTGCAGAATAATACCGTCTGGCTCACAAATGTCACGCACGCAAAAATGTAATTGAATTTTGACCTGATGAGTCGGACAGATGTCGCACGTTTCGAGAAAAACTCCAGACTCGCTTTCAACAAATGCTACGTCTTCCTTATTCAGATAACTTTTTAAATAAGATAACCAGCCCTTTGCAGTTATTCAGGAAACACATCTCGTGTGGAGAAGCGTCGACTTGGGTAACCTCGGTAACGGGCCCGCTCTCACATATTCCAGTTTAATAACACGAGACGGCGCCCCAGCCCGCGCACGAGTATCAGCATGAATAACATTTTTCCTTTGCAGAAGTGATGCCGCATCCATTAACTGCTGCTGTTTTGACTCATCAGGCGTGAAAAGTGAGCGTGGAGATTGCCTCCTGTCGGTTTTCCCTATGCTGCCGTGTTTTTCCCCGCACGCACGCACACTGATATGAACATCCGTCTCTGAGTTTCACGTTGTGCTTTTTTTTTCTTCCCTATTTTCTCTCTCACAGCAACCCAACATCAAGCAGAAGTTTGTCGCCTTGCTGAAAAGGTTTAAAGTCACAGATGAGGTGGGTTTCTCTGTTGTTTCTCTCCTCTATTCTCCTCCCCACTCGGTGACTCTTCTCCCTTCCTGATCACTTATATCACACATCCACACTTCGGCTTTATGTGCGAGGTTCAAAGTGTGTGTTTGCCACGTTGTTGGGAGTCGACGTGTATTTCAGTTGAGCTTTGAAGACACACGGAGATGTGTGGGAGAGATGTGGCAGAACAACTGAGATTCAGCTGGCAGCTCACAACGACGTTGTAATTTAAAATAGCACAAAGATGTGTGTGTGTGTGTGTGTGCTTCTGTCAAGCAAAATATGTGTGTGCGCTGTCTCAAAGTAGGGCGTGTGTGTTACAATCTATTAAAATTTCATTGCTTTCCTTCTGTGTCTTTGCAAATCGAATTTTGTTTGTCTGTGTTTGCTCGTGTCGCCTTTTCAAAACTGCAAATTGGAATATTGCTATTTTATTCGTATAAGCATGTACAGCAAATAGATTTTTGTTTGATTTCATACAGTTGGGTAGTTTGTGTAGTTTTGTGTCTGCACACCACCACAGAGGAGTTTCAAATCTGGTATTAACTTGCAGATTTTCAGCTTTAAGTCAAGGGTTTTTAAAATTAATTGGATAACTCACTGCACGGCAGCCAGGTGATGCCCATTCCTTCATTATTCAATGACAAATTAAGAGGATAAAAGATCGGGAGTTAATTAAACTTGTTTGGTAACTTTTCACTGGGATTTTAAAAATGAGGCCCGAGAGATGTTGGTGCAAGGGAAGTAAGCCGTCATTAGCTTGCAAATCTCAGGAAAGCTGTCACAGAACGAGCAAAAACTTCAGTAGGGACAAAAACCAACAGTCTGGTGCATTGTTAGAAAGACTGTATGTGCTCAGCAGCTCAGTAACACTAAATAGACTGAAAGAGCACAGGAGACAGCTGAAGTGCACGATGACAGAATTATTTCCATGGTCACAGCATTTAACCGTGTGAGGAACACTCTTGAGGAGGCAGCTGTGTAAGGTAGTGAGAAGCCCTTTCATGAATGTGAATACAGAGAGTTTACAACGGGGTGAAAACCACCAATGGTTTAATTTAAGAACAAGAAGGTCAGATCAGACTTAGACTGAAAACATCTGAAAGAGCTCGCACGGTTCTGGAATGTTTTTTTGTAGACAGACGAAACTAAGCTGAAAATGTAGCCGAATGATGGGAAGAGAAAAGTATGAAGGAGGAAACTTGTGATGTGAAGTATACTGCAGCAGAGTGGAAGCAGTGTTAGGGCGAGGGCATGTATGGCTGCCAGTGGAAGTGGGTCAGTAGTGTTTGTTGACGATGTGACTGCAGATGCAAGCAGCAGGATGAACTGTGGCGTGTACAGGGCTGTACTTTCTGCTCAGATTCAGCCAAATGCTGCAGAACTGGTCAGACAGTGCTTCGAAGTGCAAATGGATAATGACCCAAAGCAAACTGCAAAAGCAACCCAAGAGTTTCTCAAAGCAAAGAAATAAGATTTTGTTCAAGTGAGTCACCTGATCTCAACTCAGCGGAGCAGATTTTTAGCAACTGAAGGCAGTGACTGCACTAAACGTCTAACAAAGCATCACAAGTGAGGAAACAGCATTCACTGATGTCCATGGGCTGTACACTTCAGACTTCCAGACTTGTGTTCAGTTAATTCTGAGCATCTGAAAACAGGAAACTGTGTATAAAAATGTCTGTAATTCCTGCACATTGAATGCAGCACTTTTGTTAAACTGCTTTAATTAAAGCTGGTTTAAGATCTGCTGTGGTGGTGTGCAGAGGCAAATCTTACAGACCTAACTGTGTGTTAGCATGAACATGTGATTTCTTTTACTTTCATTACTCATCACTATTATTGTACATTTTTGCATGTTTGCAATGACCAGTATTGCAGAAATTCTACTTCTGCTTTATTCATGTGATTACAAACATTGCTGATCCTAGCAAAACCTAGCAAAGTACCACAAAGGCGCTTTGATATTTGTTGTTTACGTCTGTCTGTGTACGGATTTTGTTACCGGGAAACGCAGCTGCAGAAGACGGAGTCCTAAAACTTTTCAGGTTTTTAGTTGAGGTTGAAACAAAAGTAGAGTTCAAAGGTGGGTCTTGTTCAACCCCTGTGATCTAATCTGATGAGGGCCTCGGGTTAAATCTGACCTGATTATTTAATGACGGTCTGGTAGAAGTGACGCTCCATGTACTACAAACCGGTTATGGAAGCCGAGGATTGGATTGACCTCCACACTGATCATTGCTCAATCCAATAAGCAGCAAACCCCTGCGGACCCATATAAACCTTTTCAGGTTAAGGCCCCATGGCCGAAAGGAGTCAGTTTAGGTGGTCCTAATTAGGATACTTCTGCACCGTCACCTAAAAGAGGTGTCTCAGGCATGTCCTACCAGGAGAAGGCCCCAAGGAAGATCCAGAAACTAGCTGGAGAGATCATACCTCTTGGCTCTCTTGAGAAACCCACCACCACCCAGACTGCTGTCTCTGTGACCCAAACTCAGATACGTAGCAGAGGATGGATGGACTCTTGTAGAATCAGTCATAACTTTAATTGTTAACTATCTCGAAACTCATTGCTACAATAGAAACCTAATTTTACCCCCAGCTTATTCTACTTATTGAACAACAAATTAGATTTTTTTTTTGCAATGGTAACACACCTGACTCGATAGAGTTCTCAGGCCGTCTCACGGTTGTTCCTGTAATGATGCATCACCAGACCACGTGCACTAAAGGCAGTAAGACTTTATGACTTTATTTGACCAACTGCCTAATAACTAAATCAATCCCTTTGGACAAACAGTAACAATACAAATGGCCAGACACCTCACCTGTCATTTAACCCATAAAAAGACCATAAACTGTTTGATAAACGTTACCATAGCAGCAGCGGTGACGGTTTCACATCATGCACTAAACACACTTTCCATGAGAATACACATCAATCTGAAAAACTCAGGACCTCCTGTAATATATTGTTTACAGCACTGGTGTTTTTCCTTAAGGAAACAGCCTCCCATCCAATTCTGCTTTCATTGAGATGTCAGTCAGGTGTGTGCCTGTGACTCAATCACAATGAAAAGTCTGTCAACAGACATATAAACACCTGTCAGCGTACTTTGAGGTGGTTGCTTCTAATGAATGCATCTTCACCTTGTTTTTCCCCTCCCAGTGATCGCACGCACACACACACAGGCGGATAGAGTTACATTGTGAAAGCAGAAGCAGCTATGCTATCACATCAGATAACAATAGAAATGATTATCCATTGTGTGTGGTTTACTGCCTGGCTCCTGAGTGTGCTTTAAATTGTAAAGACGTGATGTCTCTGTTTCCACGCTGAAGTGAACATTTTTAGAGTTGAGTGATACGTGTGCTGGTCCAAACACAAACTCTTATTATTTCTATATATACCTGCGTGTATTGCTTATGATTACATGCATGAATACTTACCTTTAAGTACAAATCACTGCTATAACTGGGCTTTGTGTCTGAGCTGCCTGACTCACTCTGATGTTAGCCAGGTCACTGTGGCATGTAAGCATCTCGCTTCTTTCACTTTTGATATTCAGCTTCTGTGAAATCGCAGCCTTGCAAAGTCCCGTGGTGTCACCAGTGAAACGGGCAGAGAGCCGTGTCGGGCATCACAGCTGGTATCAACACGTCTGTCCTCTGTGCGCAGAGAGATTAGTGCTCATTTAAAGGAAGCGAGGCTGTTGTTGATGTGCTTTTTATAGCTTCTGTTTGTGTGAAGTGAAGTGACGGATTCAGGCGATAAACAGAAATTCTGGGCGTTAAAAGTTGCACAGCGACCGTCTGTGTTGGTCACCTTCTCCTCCGTGCGTCTCTCCCAGGTTGGTTTTGGCCTGGAGCACGTGTCCAGGGAGCAGATCCAGGAGGTGGAGGAGGACCTGGACGAGCTGTACGACAGCCTGGAGATGTACAACCCGAGCGACAGCGGGCCGGAGCTGGACGAGACAGACAGCATCCTGAGCACACCCAAACCTAAGCTGAGGTACCAGCACTGGCACAGACGCGACATTAGTATTCACCCAAACACTCCCGCTTCACCTGCACAGACACTGATGAGCACACTGAGAAGATTTTCATTAACAATTCAGAGCTCCCTCTGTTGGGCGAAGCTGCTCATTACAGCCACCGATTAAAAGCTTGGCATGAGTCAAATCTGGGTCAGTTTTAACTTTGATCCAAACTTCTGCATAATAATAATTTTCCTCAAAAATTCTTCTTTGCATAAGTTAACGACACAGAATCGCTGCCCGATCTCAGTAATTATTTTCAATAATGTCTGAACGCGTCAGAGTGACCCAGAACTCAGTTATATGTTCACTCAGTGACGTATTTCAGTTTGACTAAAACAGTAATTTTTCAGTGGTTCTTAAAATCTTACCAATGTTACTTGACTTTGTTCTGTTCTGCTCTTTTTTATTCTTCTGCCTATTATTGAAAATAAATGTGTGTTTTGTAAGTATCTGAATAAGAAATGAATGTATCCATGTGTGTGTGTGTGTTTGCTCAGGCCGTTCTTTGAGGGAATGTCTCAGTCGAGCTCTCAGACGGAGATCGGCAGCCTGAACAGCAAAGGCAGTTTGGGCAGAGACACCTTCAGCCCGGTGAGTAACTCACAGCAGCTGCACAGTCGGCAGGAACTACACCTGTACACCTGTCCTCTACATCTGTCCTCTACACTTGTCACAGTGCAGTGAATCTTAACTTTTCACGATGGATGTCTGACTTTACAACCAGAAATCATTCAAACCTGTGCACAAATGTTGCGCTCGCCTCGTTGGTGTAAAACGATTCAGCTTGTGTGCAGTGGAGGTGTGAAGCTCTGAGATCTTCTATAGATACATTTTTGTTACATTAATGAGTGTTCGTCTCTGCAAAACACAAGATCATTTTCTTTTCTTTACACTGATGTAACTTTGTGGGAAAAAACTTGATAGACAGAGTGTTGGATATACGGTTTTGAGCCGTCCCTCTGTAGGGTCTGCTACTGTTGTTAAAACTATTTAAAAAAACACACATATATTTAGCATATCTCAGCATGCTAAAAAGAGACCTGACACAGGAATTGTACGACCCCTGTTTTTGTCTTAAAATGCCGTATTTCCACATATGCTTGTACATACATGTCAATAAATCGCTGCACCTATTCCTCATTTTATTAGCCAAACATAAAGAAATTAGGGTTGGGTCAAGATTTCTTGTGAGTATTGTAACTTTATTTCTTGGGCCCTTAAGAAGTCATAAGAAACACAAAGAAGTTGAAACATATTGCATTAACCTAAGATTGCAAAATTGCTTCTAGTGGCAGGATAGCAAAATAATAAAGCTGTAGTAAAACAGTGTGACTAAGTACTGCACAGTACCATAAAGTACGTGAAGAATACAGCATGAAATGAAGCAAGAAGCATGAAAAACAGCATGCGATTCTGCATTGATGTGCTAAATATCCAGAATCTAAAGCCGGTGACAGTCAGCACGGCGGGGGAGCGCAGTGGAAAAGTGAAATTTGAAAAATGTTCACACTAACATTTCCTTAATGGAACAGAAATTCAATAAGCCTTTGACGGTCGCCATCTGCTGAATAAAAAGTGTTTAATGTCTCTCAGTTTGAATGGATGCCACTGGATGTGCTTCAAGCAGCTCCAGTTCCTTCTTTCATAATGAAATAAGCCTTTAGGTTCTCACTACTGTTGGGACACTTTCTCAAACATGTGTTTGAAAGATGAAAATACCGCTTTCACTTCAGTAAGTGGGTCTTATCAAATTATTTGTGCAGAACGCTTCGTCTGGCCTAAAACGGCAGCTGAAAACCAACATCTTCTGGGCGTAACTGCTGTGGTGTTTTCTCCCGAGAGCTCTGCTCCTTCTTATTTACCAAATCTCGAGGCTCATTAAGTCCGTAGACTGACTGCCGCTCCCTTGTGTTCCCAGCAGGGGGATCAGCCTCTTCTGGAGAAGATGAAACCTTCCCGCAGCCGCATCCTGGATGAGATCCCGTCTGAGACCGACACGCTGGTACGACTTTCCTCGTGTGTTTTTAAATGAGTGTCAGTGTGTCAAAGAGGGAGAGTTAATGCTGTGCTGGGATCTTTGCTGGCCATCTGTGCTGCAAATGAGACAGATTGAGAGAGCAGAAGAAACGCAAAAAAGTGAGTGCCAGTGTCTCCTTTCTTTGACACTGACAGCCTGTCTGTGGACTGTGTGTGTCTGTTTGTGTGTAGGAGCTAACAGACCAGGAGCTGTTTGCTGAAGTCGGCCCGTGCATCATGGTGTCCGTGGCAGAAAAACCCCGTACACCCATTAAGAGCAGCAAAAGTGAAGCACAGCCCATGGCATCGCCGAGGTAAGTCACCCAAACTGTCACACGTTTAGTCACAGATACATTTGTTGCTTACTGAAGTCCTGATCAGTAATGACCCCTGGCATCTTGTTCTTTTAGAGCCAGAATAAACATATTTGGACAGAAAGGTGAAAGGTTAAGTGATCAGCAAAGTTGGTGCCAGATTGGACCCCTGAAGTTTGCCAGGAGGGCATTAAGTTTACCAAAAATTACATGTACATTTAAAACAGCGTTGCAAAAGACAATACTATATCATTAAACTAAGCATGGATCTGCTTTGAAAGCTACAAATTCAAGGATTTACCTGTTTGTTTAATGAACATCGTTTAATTTAATTCAGTTCATTTACATGGCGCCAAATCACAACAGCAGTTTTCTGCCTAAAGAGAAAACCCCAACAATCAGCAAAAACATGTGGCAACAGTGGGAAGGACAAATTCCCTTTTAACAGGAGGAAACCTTCAGCAACTACTATACACACACAGAACGGTCATAAAGAAATGTAGCCACAGTTATAAAGGGCATACAGGTACAAAGTTGTGTGTCTTTGATTGCATAGAGTGTAAAGCAGGAGAGATGTTTTCGTTGAGGTACAGGAGTGGATTCATGACCTCACACACTGGGGGAGCTGTCGTCACCTTGTTTTGTAGTTTCTGAGTGAGATCATGCTTTAAAACTAACCTCACAAGCTGAAGAATGACTTTGCTTTTCCATCTTCTCCAAAATCACCGTCCTCCTCAGTCATGCTGCAAAATGCTGCAGAAGCATTAAGCTACTATAAACTGAATAATAAACTTGAGCCTGTTTGTTACTGGAAAAGCTTATTGGCGATGTTTTTAAAGTTTTCAGTACCAAACTGCACGAGTTGATTTTTACTTTTTACTTGATTTTTAGTTGTAAATCAGTAGAATACAGCTGACAGGACTCGGTGACCTTTTTGGACGAGTGTGGACTCACTCAGCAAGCTTGGTTAGCAAGATGCATCCATAAACTGCACAGGTGTATTGCACAGATATGTAACTAGTTTGTACAAAGTAACATATTAATAATAGCACAGGCTGTTATTTGTGAGATGCTACAAACAGTGCCAGCGTCACAAACATTAGCCGAGGGGTCCAGTTCACTGACCTAAATTAGTGTAAAAACCATCTTTTGTATGTGGCTGTAAATGTTTGTTTCTTTTGTTGGCCTTTTAACTTGGGGCTCTATGGAGACGATGAAGCCAGCCTCAAGTGGCCATTTCAGGTACTGCAGGTTTTGGTGAGGCTTCATTTTTCAGCTTCAGCTGATGCTTTTACAGACCCTGTGGTTGGAAAATTCTGAGTGGGAACTTAGGATTTCTAAGTAAAGCTTAGAAAATGAAAGGAAAAATGAGGCCTCAGAGGCCACTAGGCTGAAAAACCCTGAACTCCTCATTTCTTGAGTTTGACTTTGCTTTCCTTGTTTTTTCCTTTTTTCCCCACCAGGTTGGATGGAGGCCATACACCAAGGCAGAAGCGCATTAGCACGCCGATGAAGGAGAGACAGCTGTCCAAACCTCTCAGTGAGCGGACCAACAGCTCAGACTCTGAGAGGTCCCCCGAGCTGGGACACAGCACGCCGGTACGACACTGAACGGTTATAAAGTTTCATTTAGCCCTTTCCAGGATTTCAGCATCATCGTTTCAACCTTGCATACAAAAATAAGCCTGCGTATTGTGGTCTTTTCCTACAGAGGAATTAACATGAGACAAAACCCCCCCCATCTGCCTTTGTTCTCCGTCCGCTTATGACCCACGCGTTTTTTAAAAGTAAAGAAACATCTGAATTCTGATAATGTACGACCGGCCTGGAGCTCAGAAATGAATTATGTATGCGGTGGTGAGTCATCTGAAGAGCAAATGTGTTGCTGTGGGAAGATTTATGTACTCTGTGTGTGTGTGTGTGTGTGTGTGTGTGTGTGTGTGTGTGTGTGTGTGTGTGTGTGTGTGTGGGTGTGTGTGTGTGTGTGTGTGTGTGTGTGTGTGTGTGTGTGTGTGTGTGTGTGTGTGTGTGCGTGCCTTCACGTCA
>VURO01002879.1:0-10588 GCA_015108175.1 Pelvicachromis taeniatus | reverse complement strand
CTGTTGTTGTTGTTTCCCTTCTGACAACAGCGCTACGATGAAAGGAATTATCCAGGTATGTCACCCTCACACTGTTTTATTGTTTCAGTGTGTGTGTATATATATATATATATATATACACACACACACACAGATAAATATATATATATATATATATATATATATATATATATATATATATATATATATATGTGTGTGTGTGTGTGTGTGTGTGTGTGTATATATGTGTGTGTATGTATATATATATATATATATATACACACACACTGAAACAATAAAACAGTGTGAGGGTGACATACCTGGATAATTCCTTTCATCGTAGCGCTGTTGTCAGAAGGGAAACAACAACAACAGAGGAAAATATTCAGTAAGGAAGATATGAGTTTTAGCTGGCACACATGAATGTCCATTTAAGACCAGAGTTTTGGGATCCTGTGTACTCACATTGAAACGGTCTAAAGGATTGGCTGGGGCGGGGGGTCCTGGTGGCCCAGGTGGTCCTGGAGGGCCAGGCACTCCCTAATGAAAACAAAGTTATTCAATATTATTCGAGCTTTGCTTGGGATTAAGTGTGGCTACTCTTAGAGAAATGTGTCTAGCCACATAATATTTGGCATTTAAAACATATAAACAAAAGAAGAGCAGAGTTGTTTTGTGTTAAGATACAAGTGCAGCTCTTGTTTAATGAAGCATAAGTTGCTTCAGTAATACTTAGCTAAATGAAAGTTCACTTGAATGCAATATTTTGAACCCAAGTGAAGATGTCATATTTGAATTGAGTTTCATTAAAAGATTAAAAAACAGAGTAAGAAATGAATGATGCTCAGTAAATGTTTAGTTATGAAAGCTAAAACCAAAACAACAGAAAAGGGGAAAAAAAGACTTAAATATTTGTTGATGTTAAAAATAAACCATTTATAATATCCTAAAAGTAACCGTTTAAGTCGACAGGGGCTCTGTATTACACTCAGTGTGAAGAGTTTAACATGATGGCCAGTCATCTTTAAAGTGACCTTTAACAGCACAGAAGTCACTCAATGCCTGTAAAATACAGGCTTGAGGGAAGTAAAGTAAGCTAATGTCAACAAACCATCTTTGCTGCTAAGCCTCCAAGCTAAGGTATTGGTAATAGTTTTAATGCTTACAGGGTAGCCAAAGCCAGATCCAACCCCTGCCTCTCCTTTCTCGCCCTTGTATCCATTTATGCCAGGACGTCCCTGAAGGGAGAAAGTTATTGATTTATTTGTCTTTTACTGAACTTGGTGAATAGCGACAAAAGGATAAAAACCATACTAAGGTAAAAAGTAACAATTGCTATAGAATACACTTCACCATGGTCAGTTCTTAGTAAAGCAGTGAGAAATTAGCACTTACAGGTCTTCCAGGCATTCCAATTTCACCTTTCAGTCCAGGAGGTCCATATGGTCCCTGCACATATAAATTATATAATTAAACACGCTGTGAATTGACTGGTGATTGAAGAGGCAATTTAAACAGTTTCAGTACATTAACCAAAAAAAAAAAAAGTCTTAGAAATGGAAAACCTTACAGGGGGCCCAACAGGTCCCGAAAGTCCTCTGTCTCCCTGCATGCATGGTTTGGGGGATGATTAGTTTCAAGAATAAAATAATCATCACAAAATACACTAAAGACCAAGAGTAAAATAATAGATTGAAATGCAGACTGTCAAAATTCACTGAGACTCACCTTTGGACCTAGCTGTGCCAAATTCAGAAGATTTCCATCAGGGCCAATAACCGAGCCTGGCTCGCCCTTTTCACCCTGAATACAACAAATACTCAATAACAGAAATGTCTTGAGCAGAAATGATCACGAGAAGTCAAACATATAATGTAGACTTTACCTTCTCACCATAGCCTGGAGGACCAGGATCTCCTCGGTCACCTTTTGGCCCCATAGGACCCTGTAATATATTAAAAAATACAATAAAATACTTAAAAATGTCCCATTAGATCAGGTAGATTTGACAGCACCCAACTTTTTTCGGCTTCTCGTTGATAATTAATAACTGTGGGATTAGTATAAAGAATGATTTGTTGATGGCTAAATTATAGGAATGAATATGGCAAAATTTGTAAATACAGATATCAGTAGGTCACCTACCTACACACCTCATCCTCCTGATTTACGTCTAACTAACCCTCCAAACATGTGTTTATCTCAAAGTCATCCCTGACTAATGCATCATTACAGTATCGTTTCAAAAGAATTCCATAAAATGATATCATCTGATGTATCACATTCATGTAGTTACATATTAAAGTTTTAATATTGTGCATATGGTTATACAAGAAAACACAATTATGTAACAGAGGCAGACTCACAGGAAATCCAGCTCGACCAGGTAAACCAGGCCCACCCTGTAGAGGAAAACACAACCACACATCTCTGTTTAACCTGATTAGATCGGTTTTATTTGTTTTCCTTAATACCTGCCAAACATCTGTTTATCAGTAACTACAAGCAAATCCACACACAGTTTATGGCTAACACAAATTCATTCTAAAAATGCAGGTTGTGAAGTTAAGTGCTGCTTTTGTTTGGTGTAGATGAATGAAATCCAGTGTTTGTTTCTTGACTGTCACTTTTCCACAGTTGTTACAACACTGTGAATTTGTAATGAGCAGTGAGGTTTCTTTTGGACCCCATAATTGTATGCTCCGCTGTGTGGTATAAATCTTGGTAGAAGCTGTTTGTCATGTTTCAGTTTATAACGCAACTCCTTATAGTCACAAATGCAAACATTTAAAAAGATGGCACAAGAAGTTGTAAAATGTTCCCCTGGATGTTTCCTTTTAGTACCACTTACTTTTCCAGCGGGACCTTGTTGCCAACATCAAACTCAAAATTGCCTATGGCCATTATTTACCAGTTTCAGTAAATATCGAGGTTAGGTATGGATCGATAGCCCCCCACTCACCATAATACCAGTTTTACAGCCGTTTTGTAACATGTTGATATTATTGTGCAATATTTTGTTAGTCGGCTGAGATTCTCCCACACACTGTGGATTTGCCTAATGATTAGAAATAAAGGCATCACTTACTGGTACCCTTTGAGGGTAACCAATGCTGCATGATTCAACATTAGGAAGTAAAATTGTAGACTTCCTGGTAAATTGTTAAAAAAATGTTAGATAAAATGTTAATACCAGCTGTAACATTTCTGGGTTGTGACATGGACCAAAAGCATGATTGAATCTGTGAAAGTAACATGAAGTGAAACTCCTCTTTGTCTTTAGTCCAAGAACACCTTCAGAGTTCAAACATACCTGAGGGCCAGCTCTGCCAACGACTTCATCAAACTGTAGAAGAGACACACATTACCATCAGGTTTGGGTTTTAGCTTCATACAAACTCAAACAGCAGTGCTGACATCTCTTGGCTAACCCCTTTTGTGCGTAATGGTGCTTACGTTGCCTGATTGCTGGTAGATGATTCGTCCTGGTGGTCCTGGTGGACCTGGTGGACCTGCGAGTCCAGTTCCATCTCGACCTGGTTCACCCTAAAACCAGAAGGAGAGAGGAAAAGATATTTATTAGTGTCCAGTACTGAAAGATTATCACATAATATAATATGATAGAAGTTTACAAAAGGCTACTGTGCTAGGAGATATCATTTGTGTTATATCTTAGTGATGAGTGCTTTGTAGTGCAATCATAATTATAAATGATATTCACCATCTCTCCTTTGTCTCCTCGGTCACCCTTTGACCCCTGTAAAATTCAAAGAGTAAGATACTGTAGCAACAAAGAAACCTGGGTGTCAAATGCCCGGTCTGCAGACTAACCTCACCACGTGAAACTTCCAAACAACAAACGTTGTTTTTGTTTTTTTATATATTAGTTTTAATATACAAGTTGTCCATGAATGCCAACATGAAAAATTTTATTCCAAAGATAAAGAAGAAATAAATGCTTGGAAGAATGATATCACATGTAAATATTCTTCAACTAATAGGTCTAATTCAGGGATTTAATCTTTATTTATTAAGTTGTTTTTTGGTTGTTGTTTTTTTACCGGAGGTCCAGGGAAGCCATCCAGGCCTGGTTGCCCGTCTCTTCCAGCAGGACCTTCATCACCCTTCTCACCTGGTCTGCCGTGCAAGCCGGGTTTACCCTGCAGAAAAACACTCAATTTGAGTTGGTGGCAAACAAAATAAGTAGAAGAAACTGGCAGTAAACAGGAAACGGAGGAACTTAAACTTCTAAAACTTCCTTGGTTTTCTCTGGAAGACTTGAAGCTAGAGTTGATGCTTCAAACTCAGTGTAGGACTATGTTTTGCGAGCAGGAGGGCAAATCTTAATGCAAAGGGCAATGATAATCAGTGTTGACTGTTGGTGGGATGGATATTGCAAGAGTAAACTACTTATTTGGGGACGCGTTGTTGTTTTTTTTGATCATACTTCTAATCCCACTAAAAAGCAACTCCAAGCTCTCCACCACAACACAGAGTATAATTTACTTACCGGAAGTCCAGGTAATCCAGGAGGACCCTGAAAGCACATATTTGTTTTGGTTATTTGGTAGTTCATGTATTGGTTCCTCGTCCTTCATCATGTATTTGCAGTTTTCTCGTAAAAATAGATTGAAGAGTTCTAAAAACATTCTCACAGAAATGTGCAAGCTACAGATCATGTGGGTTTTAAAGAAACCTTTTAATCCGATGGCTTATAGCCTGTTGATGAACCCTTGATGCTACCAAATTTGATCATTTAAATGGACATCAAATCTGGCCATCCCATGACTCACTGTAAAGTTGGGTTCAGCCAATCAGCAAAAATCGGGTTATGTAACAGCTTGTGACACTAGTGCATCTGACCTATCAGCGATGGCCCAGAACCATTTCAGACTTCGTGGTGTTTCAGAATTCAGAAAATTGGGTTTTTCACCCTTACCGACTCAACTGTGGTAAGTTGATGAAACCCTTGCCTTATGTGTAGTTCAATAGGAACTGTTTGTGTTGAATTTCTAGAAATTTGGTGGTACCATATTAGATCATATGACTTGGTCATTTAAAACTAACACAAGTGGTTGTAGGTCAGTTATTCACAAATGCATCAAATGCATTTAGCAAGCCATACTTGTTATTTCTAAAAATATTTATATATATATTTTAAATACCTTTTTATAAACTTAATTTAGGACAGTAGTGGTCAAGATGTTGCCACAACTTTGTATATGACTACACAGTGATCCAATAGAAAGTTTACCCTATTTTAAGGGCTTTTCAAGCTACAAATACAGCAATATGTCAATGTGTTTGTGCATGTTTTCCAAGTGATACTTAAATTGCATATACAGTATTTGTATTTATTTTACTGTAAGACTTATTACTATTAAATGATTGAGTCAGTCAATATTTGTAATTTATTTTTATTTATGAATGAAAAAAGGGCTACCACATATTATTATTTTAACTTAATGTGATATATTTACAGTTTCTATGGTAATATATTTTGTTTTCACTAAATCTAAACCTCCCTGTTATTGTTCCTTCATAGTTGGCAGGATTTTGTTTTAAAATGTACTCGCTTTTCTTTTCGAGCTTCCTACTTGTCTCTCTTATAAGGGTGTAAACACATTCTCAGTTCGGTGAATGAACATTTCCATGTATTTCAATGACAGCTCTATAAAAGGTTAAGCAAGTACTATTGCTTATTTAAATTTGTACTCTGAATTTGAGCCTTATATAAAATTATGTTCCAAAGTCAGTAATAGCATATGTACCTGTATTCCATCTGGTCCTCCGATGCCAGGACGTCCATTGAAACCACCAGCAGAGCCCTCCATGTCATCCTTCAAGTACAACCCCATCCCCAAAAAAGACAATGTTTTAAATTCCATTTTTTTTTGCAAAAGAAACATGGTAAAGCTAGCATGTCACAAGTCTGTCACGTTTTGCAGTCATTTGACAACATTTTGGAGTGGGGGAGGGGAAATCTCTGGAGAACCTGTTTCTGCCGGAGGTTTCTTCCTGTTAAAAGGGAGTTTTTCCTTCCACTGTCGCCAACTGCTTGCTCATAGCGCGTTGTCTGATTACTGGGCTTTTCTCTGTATTATTGTAGTGTCTAAAGTTATCTTAAAATGTAAAGCACCGTGAGATAACTAATGTTGTGATTTGGTGCTATATAAGTGCAATGTGATTTAATTTGATAACTTACAAATCCAACCCGATAACTTGGTCCAGGAGGTCCGGGAGGTCCAGGAGGCCCAACTGGTCCCCTGGGTCCAGGTAGGCCAGCTAATCCTGGCTCTCCTTGAGTTCCTGGTAAACCACGGTCTCCGTGAGCACCCTGTAGGACAAAAATTAAATTAATTAAATTAATCAATGGCAGTAACATCATGCATCCTCCAAAACTAAACATGTAGCCATCAGTTATGAGTAGTTGTAAGGAGTTTTGAAAGCACACCTGATTTATAATACACACTGATTTGCACAAAACCCATGCTCACTATCCTGGGACTAAATTCTCAGAATATGCGAAATAAAACACATCAAGTTCTCAGATTAGACTTAAAGTCAAGTCTGCAACTGACAGTATTTGACAGACATTTGCATATTGTCTGAAGACACAAATCCCCTGATGGCTGACACGCTGGAGCCTAGTTACCTGCACATGGGAAGGCTTAGGAGAGGAGGAGGAGGATAAATAGTGAGGCAGCAGATTGCTGAGAAAAGAAAAGTGGGAACTTGGCTGAGGAAGAGAAAGGGATAGGAAAAGTTTGAGAAGCATTACATGACATACTGGTTATCCTGTGGGTGCCTCTACATAGTTGTAGTATCCCAAAAGCATGCCGTCAACTTTGAAATGTATTTACCTTCTTTTCAGGATTCTGTCTAAACAATTCTTAACTAATAAAACAAGTTACATCAAGAGCACTTTACATTTGGCCAATTTAGTGGTCAACTTAAATGGTCAACTTTAAAAAAAAAAAATTAAAAAAAAAAATGACATTTTTTTTTAAATAAAGAATAGAAAGAGAGTGGAAAATATAGGCCATGAATTCACACCTTTTCTCCAATTGCTCCGGGAAGACCCAGCTCACCAGCATCACCCTATTTTAGGAAACACGGTGACAACACTTATCCACATTTAAATTTGAACTGAAACATGAAATAAGAACGATGAACAATTTTCTTACTTTAACAAAATCTAAAACCAGCTGTGGACATATTGTGTCTAATGCCTGTCCAAAGACTAAGCAGTTTACTCACCGGCATTCGCTTAGTAGCTTACAGTTGGTAGCCAGTGGACATTTAAGGGTATGGTTGCATAGAAAACACTTCATACTGTATTTCCCACCCCAGATGTTTCTGGTTGAAATGAGTAGTGTTTGCATCATTTGTCACAGGACAGTATCCTTTGCTCCCAGAAGTACTCAGCTCAGATGAGTCTTTTTTTTTAATTTAGATTAGTTTAATCTTGTACCTTTGGATCACCAACACTCAGCTTAGCTGTCACACCACCAAATAACTGACATTTCATTGAGACTTCCACCTCCCTGCTACGCTATTCCAGTGTGTACCGCCTGTAGGGCTTCCAGTGCCTTTCAGGGTTCACACTCCCATTTACATCTAAGGCCAGTTTAGAACTACCAGTTATCCAGTCGGGAGGGGAAGCTGGAATACCAGGAGATCCACACATTCCAAGTCAAAGCTAGTTAGCATAGCTCGACAGCTTTTTTATTGCAGTTCTCTCTGGATCTTAATGTTTGCTCTTGATATCTAAACACTAGCAACTACTGCACACGTCGAGTGTTTATTACACAATATGCAAAATGTCATTTTAGTTCAGATTTAGTTCATATTATATATCAGATTTATTTAGTTGTTAGAGAAGAAACTGTTATCTTCGTAGTGATTACCTTTTCCCCGTTGGGACCAGGAGCTCCTGGATTGCCATCAGTACCTGGTATGCCAGGCAAGCCCTAGAGGCCAAAATATTAGGATCAGATAGATATTATTAGCTGATTATTGATATTTGGTTAGACTAAGAAGTTACTTCAGAGAGTTTGAGTGTTGATTAAATGTGTTAGCTAGTCATGTTGAGAGCCTGACACTTACAGGTTGACCAGGTGCCCCATCTTTTCCTGGTGGTCCGAATGCTGCAGAACTCGATGCTGTTTCAGCTGTCGAGGGGCCGGGAAGACCAGGAGGTCCGGGGGGGCCTGGGGGACCTGGTAGACCCTGCATTTAAAAAAACAAAACAAAAACATTCAAATCTATTAGATTTGACATTCACCTGAATATAAACATATATAAAAACAAAAATAATTAGAGAAGTAAAGTTTTTTTTCTCACCCGAATAGAGTCCAGATCAGGGAATCCTGAGGCTTCCATATCCTCAAAGGTCTGAAATATATTTGAAATTAGGATACTCTTTTAAATACAAACACCATTAAGCACTAAAATCAACTCACAGATCTGAATCCTGGTCCTGGGGGTCCCGGAGGACCCGGTGGCCCCCTCGGGCCTGGATGACCTTCTCCACGGTCTCCCTGTAGGTACAACATTTGTTAAGACAAAGTAGGTTTTTTACAGCTTCTGCTTTTTTCCTTTTCCTGTTACTCTGTCAGTGGATCTAACCTTATCTCCTTTGGCTCCAGGGTCTCCTGGGGTTCCAGGGAAGCCTGAAGGACCTTGAGCACCCTGTATTAAGAAAATCATCATGTTTGAGAAAAGCAAAGTGTCTGTTTTGTATTTAAAGTCATGCATTATTAAAAACAACTTACAGTTTTTCCATCCTCACCAGGATCACCCTGCAAGATGAATAAAGAATAACATGAGGTAGAAGTCAGGCTAGCATATAAATAAATCGGCTTGGCCACAGTTTTTAAATTCAGGGCCTGTGATAGATCTCATAACAGGAACTACTGACAGGCAAGCAAACTGATGTGTTTTCAGATGAGTTAGTTTCCTTAGGTTGTCCTTGTACTCTATTTGTTTGTGTTGTCTGAAGTTTTGGTGCTTTGCACTCTCTCAGCACTCATATTGTGAAAACAATGACTGAATCGTACATGTAAACATGTACACTGTGACATGTGTTTGGTGTTTTCTAGTAAGCTAATACTTTTCAGTCTACTAACCGGCTCTCCATCAGCTCCTGGAGGGCCGTGGGGGCCTGGAGCTCCAGGTGGTCCTCTGGGTCCGGGAACTCTCGAAACAACTGAGCCGTCACTGCCGACTGTAAACTCGGGTGTAGGTCCTGGAGGACCAGGGAGCCCCGGGGGTCCAGGTGGGCCTGGCTCGCCCTTTGTACCCTTATAGCCAAAGCCTGCACTGCCCTAGAAATGGAAAGCATCGTTGCAATGAAAACTTTGAAATGTAATAGTCTCACCGTTTGTCTTTCTAAAGTGCATCTGTAGCGTTTTTCTCTAGATAAACCAGAATTTGAATAATTAACCCCTTAACACCCACCAGACCCTTCTAGGATCAGGACTAGTTGAACATCTACCACCACCACCCCTCCACCCTGACATTTTTTACATTGTTTTTTTTATTTTGTTGCTTATTCGATACAGTTAAACGGGATTTGTAAGGCAACATTTAACAGCTAAAACACTACTTAAGAGCTCAAATGCATCACCACAAATCTGATGCACGTTAAGAGGTTTGAAGCAGAGTTGTTCACCCAAGGAACCACGAAGAACAGGTACACCCATTTAATTTTAGCAGTTTATTACATGTGTGTTCTTCAGAGACCAAAGTCACAGAACTAAAAGTGATCCAGAGGAAATCTCTCACTCACCTTATCTCCCTTTGTCCCAGATTCTCCCTGACAATAGAAGAGACAGTAAAGCCAATGATGAAACCATTTCTCTATTTAGACTTGAAAAAATAGCTTGCATGAAGTGCATCCCCAGTGCCTCATACTGAGGTGAGGTGGCATCAACAGAAATCAAATCCAGAATCAAAACTACATTCACTTAAAAAAAAAAAAAAATGCTAGTATAATTTAAATGAATAAAACTACACATTATCATATTTCACTTGTGGCATGTCAGTTTCCCAATTTTAACTGTGTACATATTTAGACTAGCACACTGTTGTCTCGTTACAGAAGATTTTGATTTTCTCGTTTTCAGTCATCGTTGTGAAAAATGCAATTTGACTTTCAAAATAAGAACACAAATGCAATTTTGCTAAATTGCATTTTGTAGCATATAGTTAGGGCTGGATCAGGTGACCCTGAATCCTCCCTTAGTTATACAGCGATAGGTTCAGACTGCTGGGGGACCCCCTTGATGCATTGAGGTTTTCCTTTTCAGTCACCAAGTAATAATAGATCTCCCTGCATTCAACCATACTTGTTATTAATCTCTGGCTCTCTTCCACAGCATGTCTCTATCCTGTCTTCCTTCTTTCACCCCAGCAGATGGCCCCGCCCCTCCCTGAGCCTGGTTCTGCCGGAGGTTTCTTCCTGTTAAAAGGGAGTTTTTCCTTCCCACTGTCGCCAAAGTGCTTGCTCATAGGGGGTCATATGATTGTTGGGTTTTTCACTGTATGTATTATTGTAGGGTCTACCTTACAATGTAAAGCGCCTTGAGGTGACTGTTGTTGTGAT
>VURO01002873.1:24999-42402 GCA_015108175.1 Pelvicachromis taeniatus | reverse complement strand
GACTCCGATGTAAACAATACAACAACATTTATTCCACAGGTTGCAAAAACTTTGTACAGGAGTAATCGGGCTCAAATCATTCTCAACAATGACTCACTACGGTAGGAAAACCGTGTGGCTCTGCTCTCCTCTGCTGCTATACTAACCTTTTTTCCTCTCTCTCTCTCTCTCCCCCCTCCCGCACCGCATGCACTCATTAAATCCGTGATGCCCGATTGTAACATAATCACGGTGTAAACCACGATGGCCGGAAGTGCGAGGCTTGAGAAATGGGACGGTCTAGCCTTCAGATTTGCGTCACCAGCCCTTACCGCTTCTCCCCGCCCATTTTCTCCAGTTTCAAGATTCGCTGTCTAAAAACAAGTTCCTATATCTCACTGAGATGTTACTCTTTAGCTGATTGTGTCTTATTTTAAGTTTAATGAGATTATTTTGACTATAGTCAAATATTTCTATAGAAATAAGACAAATATACTTGGTAAGATTTTGAGTTTTTGCAGTGTTCAGCCAACGAGCTAAAAATAGATGTACTGGGTCCCTGAGTGCCACATGATGGTAAATGAAAATTAACAAAAACGACAATAAGACACACACAAAAAAACATTCAAGAGAACAATGGAGAGGCTCTAACAGTAGATCATTAAATAATGATTCTGCACCATTTACTGTTCACTGACAGTTAAGACTGTAGGTTTAATGTCCACAAAGAAATCATAGTATCATTTAACTTAAGTGTGAAAATATCTGCTATTAGGACATGATTAGTTTTTAAAAACTTGGTTTGAAGACAGCTATACATTAATAATGTTTGTAATAAATTGTGTGTAATAAGTACTTCATAAGAACTTCTTGTTCTAAATCATTTCCACAATACATCATTTTTGCAGTACACTAAGCCTACAAAACAAGGTACCCCTGTAATCTAACAGTTATGATAAAAACCATGAGTCTTGCCAACGGCTTGTTGTCTTGACTCGCTCCCTCTTGTTTCTTGGCATCCCTAAATTTCTCAAAAAGAAATGGATTGGAAAGAAAATAAAACTAACAGCCCTTTGTTTTGGGTACGTATTAACTAAGCATTATGAAACGTGTGTTTATAGTACTTATCAAACCAAATCCAAACATGCAGTCATAGAAGGAGCATGCAGTAGATTAGGTAACTCACCAGGACATACAAAAAATATAGAAAACACTCACACAGCTGTTCTTGTACTTCTTTTGTGTTAACCTATCTGAAGCACTTCTGAGTAATATTTGTCAATTCTCTCACAGCTCTGAGTGGATAAACACCCACATGCATGTCATTCCTTCAGGGTTTCACTGCAGAGGAGATAAATTCTACTTATTGTCAGCTGAAGTATTATTTGTCTTCTCATCGGTGAATTTGGCAGTTACACACCAGTCCTCCTTCCACATACCTGGCGTATCATAAGTCATAGGGCCAGATTGACTAATATTATAGGTGCGCTTAGTTTTATGGGTGATTTACAAAAGTTGTGTTGTTTTCTGAACACAGGTGCAGTCAGTTCATTTCAACAAATAACACATGCTTTTGTTTTCCTGTATTAAATATTTGTGCAATTTGCAGTAAATTGCATGCCACGAACATTAGTAAATCCGTTTGTGCACTTGATTCAGATCTTCTCCTCTCGTTATGTTGCACCTTGAAAGAGAAATACTCAGAAATTCATATATAACAGGGTCAGTCAGAGAAACGGTAAAAAGAAAATCCCCGCAATTTTGTCACTGCACTCTCTTTGTAAATACTAAGAGTAGCTTTTTACACCAAAACCCAGTTTGTGCTGGCGGTACATGTTAATAAATTGGGCCCATAAAGTCAAAATGTCATAAAGAATATTTTCAAATGTATTTTTCAAGCTGCAAAGTTTTTCCATAGAATGCTGCAAATGAAAATGAGCAAATGAAAAAATCATAGCAAAGAGAAAGGCAAACTGAAAAACATACAATTTCAAATAAAATTAATGTATGTCAATCTAGATTATGCTCCACGATAGACGTTTGCTTATTAGAAGAGACTTAAAATATGAATCTGTTAATCTCGATCTGCTGGGGCAGGTTGTTCCAAAGCCTCTGGGCCAAAAACTACAACAAAAAAACTCTGTCCTTTCATTTCTAGCTGACTCGCCGACGAGCTTCTAAAAAAAATGATCAGTATAAACACAACATAATTTTGTTCACAGGAGCCATGGAAGGTTAGAACAGGTGAGATGTGATCATACCATCCTGGTTCGAAGAGGTTGATCAGCAGGTCACAGACTGACTTTGTGAGCTCCTATTGGTTGTACAGGAGAAAGAGCAGAAACTACAAAGAGTAGTTGTAGCTAAAGTAGCAAAATAGAAAAAGACTGTACAATTTCAGCTATAAGTCTGTTTGTGTGACCGCTCCGTGTCCGACTGAACCACTAAGGATTTAGTTTCTTTTGTTTTCTCTTTTTCTTGTACCCCAGCATACTCAAGAAGCTGAAACCATTTAAACTTGTTGCGTCTCTGCCACAGTTTTCAATGCCATACAGCAAAACTGCATCTGTGTACTTATTCTAAGAGTTTGTCCGGTCATGCTGTCGACAAAATCTGCACAGCATTTGTTCCAGACATGCTTTCACATTAACAGACCCTTCTTCTGAAAAAAAACGAAATATTAACTATTGTAATGACAAACAGAATTCTCAGGAGACTTTTGATTTCTTACTGCACCATCAAGACATATTTATTGAACCCATGATGACTACTCATAAACGACTTCTACTGTCGCAAAACTGTGCTGCTTACATTTCAGTTTATTTATAGGAAATGTGAGAGGTTTCCCGTAGTAGGCAACATTAAAGAAAACATTAGCAGCCCCATAAAGTTTCTTTCAAGGCATATCACATTTTTAAAGGTGGTTATAACTCTTAATTGTTCTTAAAGTCCCGACTGAAAGGTATCTGGCAGGTAGTAGTGTGGATGGGCATGGATGTGCCGTGAACCTTGTTCGTGCTTGTAGGTAGTAAATCCTTTCACTGCTTGCTGAACTGACAGAGGAAGGAGACATGATGGATAGCCAATAATGGAGGAAAAGATGGATGGATATAAGCGGTGGACAAGGTCACCCCACCTCTGAAAAGAAACAGCTGACCCGGGGGGCAACAAGTAGAAGCAGGATACTTTATTTGTGGTGAATCTGTAAAGATTGGATGAGCAATTTGTAAATAGCCAAAGATCTCATAGAAAAATAAAGTAATAATAGTTTGCAGTGGAAAAATGTAGGTCACATTAAGTGACACGTGGCAGCCTGGAAAAGTTACTGGCTTGGCATGTTTGGAGTCTGTTGTTGCTTTCCAAAATCACTTTAGAGAAAACTCTTATTCAAAATATTTACATAAAAAACATCTGCATACAGTGAACAGTGGACTCAAAACATGAACAAAAATCGCAGATTTCGGCGATTAGCCTCTGTTTTTGATTGTGAAATGCTAAAACGTTGGCTGTAGACAGAGAAAACATACTGGTTAGAGCCGAAACGGTTCCCTGAAATTATGCTGGTGTAGGGGAAAATTTAAGAGTCGTTTTCAAAGAACATTTCACCATCTCACGAAAGACTAATGTAGGAACTACACCACACTTAAAATTAAAAAGTATTATTGTTGTTTTATATATAATGTTTGTTTGGTTTTTTTTGGAATGTGAATCACTGTGACAAATTCATAATTTACCCTCAAAGTAAACCCTATAATCCATTTGGTCGTGGCCTCTACTATAACACCTAAACAATCAGTTGTATTTTAAAAAATCTTCAATGGAAAAACACTCACTGGCCATTTTATTAGGTGTACCTGCTCAACTGCTCATTGACACAAACGTCTAACCGGCCAATCACACGGCAGGAACTCAGATGACCTGTTGAAGTTCCAACATGAGCGTGAGAATGTGAAAGAAAGATTTTGTCATTTTGAGCATGGCTCTGTTTGTTGTTGTTTGTTTTCTTTGTTTTCTTCGTTGCCAAGTAAGACTGTAAATAACTACTTGCTGCAACATAGTTCAACATCCCGGATGAATGTTTCTGGCTTCTTGTTGAATCTGTGCCACGGAGAATTAAGGCAGTTTTGAAGGCAAAAAGGGATCCAACCCAGTACAAGCAAGGTGTATCTAATAAACTGGCCAGTGTAAATGTCTGCATTACGATTTGATTAGAGTTAAGCACATGAACAATGTATTAGGTTTGGTGAATGATTATGTTTCAGGTTTACTTAAAGGTTCACAGATGATCTGGGTCACACTGCAGTAACAATTTTGTCACTCTCGAATAACAACATCTCACTTCTTCCCCTGCTCCCCTCGTAATACAAGCTACAGCCAAGAGTAGGCTTTGTTAATTGAATGTAAAGTTGATTTTGAGAACAATTGTGTTGGTATTTTCTGTGAGAAAAAAAAGTGTTTGTGTTTGATAACCGGCTCTCAAGCCTTCGGTGTAGGAGAGTTACAAATCAAGCTTAAGAAAAGCTTCACAAACCTTACTTGTGTCCGTAACAATGTGCAGATTCAACCTTTCAAAGCAGATGACAAGCACACCACAACAATGAAACTGACACAAAGATTTGTAAGGCCGAAGCATGTGACAGAAACACAACATCTGTTTTTTCTTCTGAAACATGCATCAGTCTGCTGGAATTATTTTAAACAAGCTGCAGAAGAGGAGGCTTGAGGCGCTGTTATCTCATATTACGTGGACTTGTTTATCTCGCGTTCTCTCTTTTTTCTTTTTTGAAACACAAACAGAGAGGGACGCACTCATCAACAGAAAACAGAAGCACAGAGTCTGCGCTGCAGCAAGGGACAGATTTCGCTCTGGGCCTGATGATGGCTGAGAAACGGGCCAGTGCTCCAGAAGAATGTGCCAGTAATACCATCATCCCTAACTACCCTGAAGTACAGGAGACATGTTTGTTCAACTTCATGACTCAGGACCGTTTTAGCAGAAAATATTCCTTCATGGGTTTGTTTCTGTTATGTGTGTACTCCACCCATGTGAGTTTTACCCTGCAATACATTGACATTTCCATCTTTTTACATGATATCAGCTTTGAGGTTGCTTTTGAGGAAACTGAAGGCACAGTTGTGATACCTCCATTTAAATCAAGTGTAAACTATTAGACCGATATAACAGTTTAAAAGGGGCAAACAGGACACCCAAAAGGACAATAAACTTGAGAAAACCTGAATACATACAATACTGCATTACTCCATCATCTATCAATATTTATTTCTCATTACAGCTGGACACCGTGAGCAGCGTGACCAGGCGAAACAGGGAAGCATCTTGCAGGAGAAATGAGACATCTGTGTCACAAATGAGGCTCAAACCCAAACCATATGTTCTCAGTAAGGATTATTTATTAACCGTTTGGCACTCTTATGCATCGCATTCACCGGCAACTCATATTCACATGTCACATCTGCTGTTTTTTGCTGGAGAAGGATGGTGTTTAGCCTGGCTGATTGACTACTTTGTGAGGAAAGTTGGAGCACACTTCACAAATATTAGGATCAGTGTACAAGTACTGTAACGTATCAAGTACTGCGGGTGTGCATGTTTTTCTGTGTGTCTGTGGAAAAGGAAAGAAGCAATGTTTTGGTGCTGAGTGTTGTGTTCGTGAAGCGTGACGGGCACCTTTACTGAATCCCCAGACAGATGAAACTCACGCCAATATTCAGATGGCACAGGGTCTCCTGTGCCAGCTGGCAGGGGCCCACCGCACCCTGAACACAAGCTATCACAAACCCAGTGCTTTTCTTCAGCTAACACATGCACAAACAATTAGCCAATGCAAATAAAATCCTGCGCAAATATGAAAGACTAAAACCCACACTGATAAAAATGCATGTAAAGACATGAGATACCACATAAGATTAAATTTTAGTGTGCACTGTGGTGAACACACCCTCGGGTGTTTGGCAAGGAGAAATCAGTTATAATACCACACTGGTTACTCAGAGGACTAGCAGGCATGTAGGATAAAAATAAACCCTCAACAGACACACAGCCATCAGTGAAACACGCCCTACAAGTGCAAAGGTCCAAGTAAGGAAAAGTCAACCTCCGTACCTACACACTCACCAACCACTTTGTTAGGTACACCTCTACAACTGCTCATTAACACAAATATCTAATCAGCCTATCACAAGACCACAACTCAGTGCTATTAGGGCTGTAGTGCTTAAAGCAGAATAACACACCATGTCACAAATCTCAAATAATCTCAAACTGGTATCCACCGTCACCACATCTCAGTCCAGGAGACCTCCAATATGGTGTGGAATGGAAAACACACATCATGGATGTGCAGCCGACAAATCTGCAGCAGCTGTAGCGATGCTATCATATCAATATGTTGTTGACTCTGTGCCATGAAGAATTAAGGCAGCTCTGAAGGCAAAAGGAGCTCCTACCTCTAACAAAGTGTATCTAATAAAGTGTACAAAGAAGTATATATACTGAGAGTATATATACTTAGAATATATACAAGCAATGCATTTAGATAACTAACTTTTAACTAACACACTAGATCAGGGGTCACCAACATGGTGCCCGCAGGCACCAGGTTGCCCGCAAGGACCATATGAGTAGCCCACGGGCCTGTTCTAAAAATAGCTCACTATAACAACTTACCAGTAAGCTGCATCTATTTTTATTTTTTGTTGCTATTTTTTTTAAATCACAATTGCATTGGTATCAATTTGTTAGAGATAATATATAAAAAAATGTTTATTATTAAATATTAGATCAGCGCTAGCTGGTCTCCACGAAAACAGTTGCCTTTACATAGATGAATATCATTAATTATTAATGATAAGATATAATTAAAGTTAAACTGAGGAAATTTGTTATTTCAGAAGTGTGTGTCAAACTGGTAGCCCTTCACATTAATCAGTACCCAAGAAGTAGCTCTCACGTTCAAAAAGGTTGGTGAGCCCTGCACTAGATGCTTGGGAAAATGATGATATGACACGGCCCCTGAATACACACTGAACAAAACTGGATACACTTCTTAATATTTTTTATTTTCAACTCTTTCTTCGGTAATACAAATGACAATAATATATTATGCTCATTATGGGGAAACAGGCATCCAACACTTGTTACAAAAAATATACTGTAGATCGTTATTAATACATACTTTGTAGACACTATTGTAGCTTGGAAACATGTTATTTCAAAAATAAAGACAGAATAAATGTTGTCTCTATTTCTGCTTTCTAAGTGCAGTCCAGTTCAGCTAAAAGCACAGATTAAATAATGAATTTGGACTTATATATATATATTTTAGTTGAAAATATATATATATATCTAGTTGAATCATGAAGATGTTTGATTGGAGATCGATATTTATGCATATGGCTTGCTTGTGTGTGAGTGTGTGTCCACAGTGAGTTTAATTGTGCTGTTCCAGTGTGTCCACGTTCAGTGTCTGTGTTCAGCAGAATGTTTGTGTGTCTCTTTAGCTCTTTAGCTTTTTTTTTTCTTTTTTTTTTGCTGACTCAGCTATTTGAGTGATCCGGAGATCAAAGTGTGCAGAGTTTTTCGAACGCTGCAAAGAAGTTTGAGGAGCTGATGAATAAACATGAGGTGGGACATTTATGCAACATGCACACATGCGCATCCCTTCAACTACAGCAGTGCGTCTTAAAAAGAAAGCACTGCTGCTGCACACACGCCGCCTGCTGAATCTTAATATAAATGCAGAGGGACGATTAGACACACACACACATTGGGTACTGAGCAACATTGACATTTAGACCACAGTCACTGCACTTTAAAAAATAAATAAATGAAAGGTCAAACAAAGCCAAAAACGTGTGTAGTTCACCCACTGTGGTTATGGGCGTGTGACTGTTTGTGTGTTGCAGAAAGTGGGACTTCATGTGTAAAGGTGGAGAGAAGATGGAGGAGAGGTAATCCAGCATTTATGAAACACAAACACACACACACACTTGCTGTCTGAAATACCTACTCGATAAACCTAAAGGCTCCAAAATTAAAACACTCGCACCCTAACGTAATGTGCATGTGGATGTACACAACTGAGCAAATGCAAATCCAAACAGTCTTGCCTCATTTCTCAGTTTCTCCATCTGCACCTCATAAGGAGCAGAGACTTCTAACCAACACCTCTGACTCAGAAAGTGTAAAAGTAAAAAAAAGAAAGAAAAAAAACATGTAAAAATAAAAAGTTTGTCTGCAGTTATCAGACAGCTGCCTAACTACCATCACTACATCCCAGGAAATATATGCATTCTTTTCTTACACCTATCCAATTCAGGGTCATTTGGCCCAGGAAATATAATGCAAATCTCTCTGAGACTTTGAGATCACCATGGATCCATCACTGATGGTCTATCATCCTCCAAAACATGTAAGTGATGGGACACAACATTTAGAATCACATATTCAGATTAGATTTAGCTCTTTTTTTTTTTAAATGTATATAAGATTAAACAGAATGCAGAAAAAATTTTCAGATTCAGTAAAAACATTGTACATTTATTTTTCTGTTTACATTATCATTTTAGATCAAACATAAGCCTGTATTTAAAACTCAACTCAGCAAATACTAAAATTATATAAATCAGGTGCACACATATATACATACACACGCCCACAAACACACAGCATATGAATCAGTGAACAGTGTAATGACAGGTGGTGTCCACATCCCATTTGACTAATGAAAGAACATCCCATCACTTGTCAATGAATTATGCATTACACGCGATACAAAACGCTTCACTGCATAGATCATTAATACAAACACACACTGTGCATACATGCAGGCAAACACGCACACATGAGACAAACGCAGAAAAGAATGAAAAATGCTGACATGAACAAAATTGTTTTTAGAGGAAAAAACGCACACAAGCAACAAACTGCTCACAAACAGTTCTTAATGAGGGGTTTAATATACACGACATTCAAATCTTCATTGTTAATGTTGCAGTTTTGGGCCTGGTAGATCTGGTATGGTTGAGCTTAGATTAGTATAAGTGACACTCCGGCGTCTCTAGCGGTCTAGTAGCGCTAGCGGGCTAGTAGTGCTAGCGGGCTAGTAGCGTTAGCGGCGGGCTAGTTGCTAGTAGCGGCGGTGCACGGCCTGCCTTGCGGGGGCAACGGAGCGACTGCTCCACCAGCATCGGAAGAGCCCCGCAAAGTGGGCCACGCACTGCCGCCCAACTGACCCAGCCCTTAGAGCCAATCCTTATCCCGAAGTTATGGATCTGACTTGCCGATTTCCCTTAACTGCCTTGTTCTAACATGCCAGAGGCTGTTCACCTTGGAGACCTGATGCAGATATGGGTACAGGGTACTAGAGCCAGCTTGCTAATCTAGTCTCTTTTTTGCGCTAATTCGTACAGCACTACTTTGGCTGGCAGACGGACATGTGACCAAGATATCACTCTTTTCCGTGTCTGATCACATGCCTTTCCGCCAGGCAAAATGGCGGAACAAACCAAAACAAATCCTCTTACGATGTCACAAAAATCATGAAAAAGCCTTAGAAAAGCCGCACCGGACAATAAGCCGCAGGGTTCAAAGCTCGTGCAAAAAGTAGCGGCTTATAGTCCGGAAATTACGGTAAATGGTTTATGCAGTAAGTCAGTCACATAAGTCAAAGGCAGCAGGGTTTACTGAGCAAAATCTATCCTGGTACTTACAAGATAATAATCAGCATAAAATATTGATTCAGATTTCAGTAGCTCTCTTCAAAAAAACAAAGAGCCGAGGCCTCGTCTCCTAACTGAGTTTCTGTTTATATAAAATGTCTGTGTTTCTTAGCTTGGAGAATTATATTTTTGAATGCAGAGTACAATATCAGCTCTCTGATCTGACATAGAAGAAAAGCAAAACATTGTCGGACCCAAGTTTAAATAATTCATGTTTAGTTTATGTGCCCTTGGTAGGAATAAATGCAGACTTGATGGCGAGGATCAGAAACCTATCAGACTTTGAGATGGGCCAAGAGGCCTGCCTGGGGAGTTAGCTGAAGAAACATGTGTATCTGTAACTCCTTTTAATACCTGGTTTGATAAAAGAAGCTTTTCATGAGGTGATCCTTACTATGTGCTTTTACTCTGTTTCATTTAAATGTGGTGTTTTGTCAGATTTGTCTCTGGGATAGTGGGTGGCTTCATCTGCACATGTGCATTAATGGTTTTTAAATGGTGCTTGGAAAAAGGTTTATTAGTTTTGAGTGGTTTTAGCAGTTGCCCAAAAGGCAGTTGAGTTTAGGAAAGGTGAAATACCTGCTGGTTCGGTGAAGAAGTGCAGTTCTCCTAGCAGTGAAAATATTAAAATATATAAGTTATGGACATAAAGTAAATGTTTTTTTTATTATGTGAGGATTCAAAAAAAGGTATTAACACCAGGAAATGTTATGAACACCACAAGGCCAGACCCAAAATATTTATACATGTTTCTAGTGTTTAGACAAAGTGAAAGTTTCCTACTCACTGGCAGAACATCTGACAGCAAAATCAGGTGGTTCGAATCAGCTCAGAGTTCAGAGAGTTAGACCGCCAGGGGCGCTTAAAGGGTGAAAACACGTTCTTCTGCAGTTAAAACAGTAATCTGCCAGGGTTGTTTTCAGGGATCAGCCACCGGCAGAGACTGTGGCGAGGGGAGAGATGTCCCCAGAAAGATGAAGTCTAAGATCCGACCTGACATATAGACACAGAGAAACAGGCACACACAGACACAAACATGCATTCCCACCCTCATGGATACATATACAAATACCCGGCACTCGCCCAACGTGGAGACAGAACACTATACACACACTCACACTCCCCTAGCATACTCTATACCTCAGGTACCCTCGTCCTCAGAGGGGCAATCCACCCCCAGACCCAGGATATGTTACCCTTTTCCCCGGGGTGGAGACAAGCAGACCCCAACCTGATGGCTGACTGCTCTTCCCAGCCCCCCTCGCTCTGATGGTGAACAGAGTACGGGGGTGCGTGAAGACCCCATACTTCTCTCCGCCCACTCATATGTGGTGTTGCTGCGTGCTGTACTAAACTGCATTTAAAACATGGGAGGGGCATGGTGCTTTCTGCCAGAGAGCAACAGGTGTCAGTACGGCCCCTCCCAAGAACCCTTAATGTCTACGTGCATTGCACCCCTAGGCCCTGCATGTTTGGGTGGGTGTGATGGAGCGGGAAGAGGGAGTCAGTTGGGGATGGGGAGGGGCCGAGTAGCCTATCCCTGGGTCCAGCTCCCCCGCTGACCCCAGTAGGCATCCCCGCTTCCTAGAATCCACCAAGACCAGAGGGCCCAGACCCATCCAGACCGGGGCCCACAGCAGCAGCACCGCCAAGCCCCACAGAGCCCGCGACAGCCCATTCGACCCCACCACAGACGAAATTGCACCCACCCCATCATCCAATCTTCTCCCAGTCTACATAAGACAATAAACACCCAGGTTGAGTTCATTCTCCACCTCTCCTATATTTCTCCCCAACTGCAAAGTGAGCTCCTGGAGAGCGGAGACCTCCTGCATGTAAGTGAACTAGGGACTGTTTGTGGTGGTTGTTGTTTTTTTTGTTGTTGTTTTTCTGCCTGTCCCGTTTGGTACTTTAGCAATCAGAATTATTGTCTGAAGATCTACTAGAGGGTCTGGGGAGCCATAGCCCCGCCCCCAGGGCATGAAGGGCATGGAGGAGATCCAGGCCCCAGACATCCAGAGGCCCCAAGAGCACGACAGCCCAAGGAGGACCACCAGAAGTGCAATCATGCCACCCTTCGTGGTGGTTGTTGTTGGTGTGTGTTGCTGGCAGCTGGATTGCTGCAGCCGAGTCGTGTGAAGAAGCAACCGTAATAAAAAGAATGTTTAAGAGTGGTGAAACGTGGTCGTGTCCTTTGTCTCTCCTGCCACAATTCCATTTTTAATCTATTGGATTTAATATGATTTTGATCCACCCTTTGCAGGTATGACAGCTTCAACTCTTCTGAGAAGGCTTCCCACAAGGTTTAGGAGTGTTTATGGGAATTTTTGACCATTCTTCCAAAAACACATTTTTGAGGTCAGACACTGATGCTGGATGAGAGGGTCTGGCTCACAGTCATCCCAGAGGTTTTCTATTGGTTTCAGGTCAGGACTCTGTGTAGGCCAGTTAAGTTCTCCTATACCAAACTCGCTCACCATGTCTTTATTGACCTCGCTTTGTGCACTGGTGCACACTCATGCTGTCCAAGGGGCCATCCTCAAAATGTTCCCACAAAGTTGGAATTTCACTGGAACTAAGCAGATGAGCCCAATATCTGAAAGAAAAACCCACAGCATAATCCCCCCTCCACCAAACTTTACAATTGGCACAGTGCAGTCAGACAAGTACAGTTCTCCTGGCAAATGCCAAACCTAGACTCTATCAGGCTGCCAGATGGAGACGTGTGATTCATCACTCCAAAGAACACATCTCCACTGCTTTAGAGTCCAGTGGCGGCATGTCTTACATCGCTGCATCTGACACTTTGCTTCGTCTTGGTGATGTAAGGTTTGGATGCAGCTGCTCAGCCATGGATACCCATGAAGCTCTCTACACGCTGTTCTTGAGTTAATCTGAAGGTTACATGAAGTTTGGAGGTCTGTAGCAATTGACTCTCCAGAAAGTTGGCTACCTCTGCGCCTCAGCATCCACTGACCCTACTCTGTGAATTTACCATTTCATGGGTCAGTTGCTGTGGTTCCCAAATACCTCCAACTTGTTATAATATCGCTAACAGTTGACTGTGGAATATTAAACAGTGTGGAAATTTTGAGAGTGGACTTGATGATACCTTTTTACATAGTGTAAAGGTATCATCCTATCACAGTACCACACTGAAACTCACTGAGCTCCTGAGACATTTTTCACACATATTTCTAGGAGTCTGAGTCTGCATGCCTGGGTGTTTCATTTTATACACTTGTGACAATGCAAAAGATTGGAATACCTGAATTCAACGATTTGGATGGATGCGTGAATGTTTCTGGAAATGTAGTATAGTTTGGCAAATTCTTAGTGCGTTTTTATGTAAGAGCACTGACGTTAACTGAGCCTCGAAAACATTGTGTTCCTTCCTCAGAGGCTAAAAATCTAAGTGTTTAGGCATTCCAACCAGACCGAGATGTCTCATGCTGACAACAATGAAACCTTCACATACAATTAATGCACTAGTGTCTTAAAGTCTGCTCTTCCTAGTAAACAACATCATCTGCCAAACCCCCTTCCCCTAAAAATGTGGTCAGATTTCCAACTGCTGCAGGCAAGTATTTCTAGAGAACCTACAAAACAACAGGCAAGTAAACTCACCCTCTAGTAAAAAAAAAAAAAATCAGTAAAATGTCTTTTCAATTACAACTTGCACTGTTTTTCCCTTCTTCTTTGCCACATAAAGACCATCATGCACTGCCCTGGCCTGTATCATCAAATTCAGGTGCAGGAATGCTGCATCTACAAACGTGTTCCTAACTTCAGTTCTGGCAGATTTTCTAACCAACAGGTCATTCACACCCACTGTAACTATGACAACAAACAGCAACAACCATAAGAGATATCAACATATCAGCACCACGAGGGGTCTGCAGCTGTCCTGTCATCCTTTGGTGTAAGTTGTTCTCAGGATAACAGTGAGCCCCCTCCCCTCCTCCCACCCTTGCTATTATCCTGCATGGCACTGGTACAAAAGTGGCTTAGGACGCAGCATGGGAATAAGAAGATAGATAAATGTGACAAAAGAAAGATGGAGCCGAGCCAAATGGTTGGAGGAGGAGAGATGAAAAGAGGTTTGGTATGATGGAGTCCAGACGGCTCCCACAGCTAAAGGGGGAATATTCCCATGATCTGCTGGAGACTTTGATAGTACAGTAGATGTAGCACAGATATGGAAAATGATCATGTTTTGTTTACTGCTCACACAGAGTGAGGAAAACGGTATTAGCTGTATTAACGACAAACCACTCTAGAAGCTCTTTTTCTCAGGTTTTACTGCCCATCATTAAATTCTAAAAACATTATTTTCTCACAGCACGCCAAATGATTTCCTCGTGTTGCTGTTAATTCAATTTGGGGAAAGTTCTTAGAGCAAGACAGATCGTCATCCTGGAATCAAGAAAAAATAACTTAACAACCGATTTGCTTTGGAAACAGGTATAATTACGCTCGGGTTTTTAATGCACTGGCACATATATGGAAAAAATATCCAAAAGATCCATATTTAGACAAACACAAACACTTTGTCAGCTCACATAAACACACTGATCCAAAAGCAAACAAGAAGCAGACCCCAAAAGCACTTACGGTGCCCACATAACCGCCAACACACCTTACCTCCCAGACTCTACAGACAATAGCACGACTTGTTTTGTATCGATGACAAACCCAAAGCTATCCCCATGTGAATCCCAGAAACAAAAGCGCTCTGTTGTGACTCATCAGCTCTAAACAAAGCTCACATGACTGAAGAGCAATGACATCAAAAAAATAAAAGTGAAAGGTTGCAGTCCACCTAGCGCTAACACAATGGAAGGTCTCTCCTTTCGTGGCTGAGGCCCTTCCTGTTCAAACAGCCTTTAACAGTCAAATGGCGAATCAAAAGGGAGATGGTAAAATGCTGCTTCCCCTCTTTAAGGCCTGTTTTAATAGGTTACTGAATGAACACTGTGTGTGCTCACAATCGCTCTTTCATGCTAAAAAAACAACCAGACAAAGGAAATAACAGGGACTAAAGACTATGCTGAGGGATGTAATATAAGCATGCTAAGGAATAAAAGGCCAGGGACACATTTTATTAATTCGTTTAAAGCCAGACTGTAAAGGAACCATTTTTTGTACCAGCTCTTTTCAGCAATGCACACGTAACGCCTTGGCACACAACCAGTGTCCACAGGTGAAGGTCATGGCTGAAGGGTGTGGGTGAGAAGATGGGAAATTCCCACTATAAAGTGAAAGGGCAACAGATGTTGAAAGATTGCGGCTGAGAATTAAACTTACTCACATTGCGAATCCATTGTTTTACATTTGGTGAACAGGAAATGAATGTTGGAACAAGCCTTTACAGCCAGAAAAAAAAGTGAGACAACATCCATTTCTAACGAGGCTTCAAATTGATCAAGTGAAGGGCCGAGTGTATCTCTCAGGTCCTCTGTCGGATCTTTGCTTGATTTTATTCTGTTTCTTAGGGATATGCCTTTCAGATACTGTTCATCAGCTATAGATAGTGTTTTAGGATCTCTATCTTTTTCTTTTGTCTTCCACTTGTTCAGTTTCCTCAAATTTTAAGGACACACTGCACCCCATGCTTGAGATATGCCATGTATTCAGCTAAAAGCTCTTTAGGAACCATTTAAACCATTATAATTCTAGCAAGCATGGTTAGCAAGGTGAAAAGATACTAAGCAGCTGCGGTAAAATTAAACACCAGAATTTCATTCACCAGAACCGTGAGTGAGTGAGGAGACATCTTTTTGTCTTCCCCAGCAGGCCGCAGAAAATGTTTTGCCTGAAAATTCTGTTAAAAATTTGCTAAATTAAAAATTTCCACTTGCACTTTTGATAAAGGGGTGAAATTAGGTGTAGGCTTAGAGGATAAACCACACTGCAAACATGCTTAGTTCTTTTCAGAGCCTGGGCTTTTTACCTCTGGAGCCCTGACTGACTAATGGGGCCAAAGAGGGATGTCAAAGAGGATAATCTAGCCGCTTGCCTGCTATGAAGAAGAAAATATTCACAATCCTCAGAGGACGTTTTTGTGCTGATATAAGGACAAAGCTTTCTCTCATATGCACAAATAAAATGTGTTGCATTTTCTATAAGTAGGACCCTCAAGCCAAAATGCCACTTGCAACACCACAGGGTTGATTCCCTTGCTCGTTTCCATCGTCCTCTGCTGTTCTTTTTTACTTCTCTTGTCCTGCAGCCAGCTGCAGCGGGGAAGCACCAGAATGAACCAAACACCAAAGGCTCTTTGTCCACCAGTGTCAGAAAACACACTTTCACTCTTTCCTCCCTTTGTCTGTCTACCTCCTACATTCACCCAGCATGAGCATGAGTCTTTTCCCTGTCTCCAGCTTTCAACAATGCTTCACCTCTGAGCCCCAGCCCACACAGCAGAATACCGCTGAGGGGAACTTCTCCCTTCTATCTGGCTCATTCATTGTCTCGAAACACCGGGTCGCTTCTGTCTCACTCCACTTGTCTTCATTTGTCACTTCCTCATCAACGCAACCTCCATATTTCACTCAGAATCGGTGACCTCACCCCAACACCCACGTGGCAGTGACTTCATCGGGCGGCAGCTGCAGTCAAGGCCACAGGAGCAAAGTGTTGGTGGGGAGGCCAATTATCACCGCCACCGTGTCTGGGACACCAGCGTGAGACCTCTGGAGGACATCGCCCACCTCGGCTTCTCATCTCTGCATTTAATCTTTCAAAATGTGCATCTGTGAATGTCATTTGTCAGTGCTATCAGCTGTAGGAATGTCCACTTGTGTTTGTCTGGGAAATGAAGTGGTGGGATCGCTCAAGGCCGCTATCAACAAGGCCACCAAAGTACTGACAAACTGGCTCTGCTTTCCTCAGCCACTGTCTCAGCACACCTCTTAGCCATGTCTACAAAAGTGCAAGGTTTGTGTGTGGAAAATAGAAGCTTTATATCGAAACACTCCTGTGTTTGTGGGGAAGTCATGATTGAAGCGCTCCAGAAATAAGGGAAATTCCAGCCCAGTGCAAAATGGATTAAAGACAAGTTAAACAACCATCTTCTTCACCAGATATCTAGGCTTTTTTTTCCTGCAGAGTTCATCACCATTAAATCTAAACACATTTCTTTCCCGGAGTTATTTTATCTCTTTGCCTGTGCTTAAAGGTCAACATTACAGTAGACTATTTGTTCAGGCAGCTCCACGAGGAAGCTGGTTGAAAGTCTCATTTAAAGGCTCCAGCTTAGGTTTCAGGTGGTTTGCAGCTCTGCAGCGGGTCTGTGTGCTTACAAAGACTCAAATGACACTTGGACTCCTGGTTTGCTTTGATTTTTCAGTTTTTCCAATTTTCTTTTTTTTCCTGTGTTAACTTTAAAGCAGCAGATGTGATTACAACCACCTGTTTGATGGATAGTCATTTAAGTGGGCTAAACTCATGCATCTGAACCGGCACATGCATAGCCGGCTAATGTCTATGGCTACAATATGAAGAAACCGCCACCTGCTGGACAGTTCCTTAAATTACACACCCCACGTGTGTTGCCAGATCTTTGCCAACCTAGGCTTAATGCAGAAGTAACCACATAGGGCCCACTTTTATCTGAGGTGGTCCAGACCAGTGCGTAAAATTACAGAAAAAGTTCTGCAATTATCCCCCCCCCCCCATCTA
>VURO01002873.1:2574-15595 GCA_015108175.1 Pelvicachromis taeniatus | reverse complement strand
AAAATTTTTTATTTAATTTTTTTTTTTTTTCTTTTTTTTTTTTTTTTTTAAATTAGGCATCTTCATGTTTTTTGTTTTTTTTTTAAATTTTCATGGTTGAATTAATTTCCAATAAAACACCCCCCACACACACACACACAAACACCACACACATTTTCCTGTAGGTTGCATTGTTTGTAAAAATCAGTTTCTGGTTTGGCAGCTGAAATGTAGCGAGGCAGCGTTTTCCCAGAATACTTCACTGGCTCTTTTCACATCAGTTCATTCTTGAATAGAACGATTAAGATATTAAATAGGACCCATTTCATGTCAGGGAAAAAGGCATCAAAATGTAAAATATCTGCCTCACCTGTCACATGACAGGGAAACAGATCGACCTGCTTATGTTCACTGTGGAGAATCAGAAACGCTATGGCAGCAAAGCCGGCGCCTGCTTTAAAAGAACATCGGGACTTCTCCTCCAGAAACTGAGAATAAATGCTGGCCGCCTTAAATTTGGAGACTGACACTGCATGTGAAGAGCACAAGTGGAGGAAAAAAAACAAAACCCTGTTTGCTGAATGTATGCTTGTGAAGAGCTGAAGGCATCACGTTGGATCCATGAAAGGAGTTCCTCGTTTCTTCATCGTGGCCGTCCTCTTACATGACATCGGCACGTTTGTCCCGGACCTTGTTCCTCTGTTTAGTTCTGGCTTTGAAGGCAGCCGAGTTGAAAAGATGCTGTTCAAGCCAAAAAATAAAAGCAAGGTTGTAATCACACGTCCGTCACTTCAAACTTTACATTTTCAAACAAAAACACTCAAACGCAGAGATCAGATTGTTCCAGCTGAACCTGCTGTTACCTTCTCAAACCGTGAGATCTTGTTGGCTTTGACCATAGTGTCCAGGATGAGTGGGGGACCAAGGCCAAAGATGTCTCTTAGTAGTTGGTTGCACTGCACCAAAACAAAAATAAAATAAAGAAAAGTTAACAGAATCAGTTGACGATAAAACTGATTTTCCTTTGTCGCATTTATGCTCTGCAGACTGCTGTGCAGGAGAAGGTGTAATAAATCCATGTTTTATCCTGTAAAAGAAGCCAATTCTGGCAGCTCCCTTGCTACAAGGACTCCAAGTGGGGAGCTCCACCTGTTTGACTTGGAAATTTTATGTCAGATGCCTTTCCAGGGATTTGTATCTCTAGCTGGAATCAAACCAGCAACCTTTCGCTTGACAACTTCCACCTATACCACAAGTGGAGGGTACATACAAAAGGCATCTTAAAACATCCAGTAAAAGAAGAAAAAAACAACTTAAACTTATTAAATTAAGTACCACATTATGCCTACTTACCAGCATAGTCTCTAATTCTTGCAGTTTTTTTTTCCAGTAGAGGCATCACTTTAAACATTGGATCATTTAGTTCAGAGTGTTTGTGCATCATCATTTCATAGCTTATTTATCCTAAATAAGCCTAACAGAGGAACTGGGATTTGCCCACACAAGTGGCTTGTGTGTAGGTGTGCTCATTGTGTGCCGACTGGCATATCCTCCACACAAAATTACATTTGGTACCCTCGCAGCCTGCTGGCTGAGCAGGCAGTACTGGTCTACCCACTTGACTTCAGGTTTTTGTTTAATGCTGTCTGTGCAAGATTTGACAGAAGACAAGACTGAAGAGACAGCAGGCACTGAGCAGCTGCAGTAAATGAGGCCGTATAAAAACAAGCACAACTCTGGTGATCAACGACAAAGATGAAGGCATTTTGTTCCATTTCCTCACCTGGAGATGGTGTCTGACTCCAGACTCGAGGATCTCTTTGAAGGCGTCGTAGATCCTTCTTCTCGCCCAGCTGTCAATGTAAACGTTTTCCACTCCAAACCTGATTTTCTCTTCTGTGAAGTCCTCGTTCTGGAGAGAGAAACGACAAGTCAGAAGCTCAGATGGGGATAAAGCGATGTTGAAGAAAGCGACTCGGCCAGTTTAAACAGAACATCGGACACCTAAAAACATTTCTGTCAGTCTTTACACGGCTTCAACATGAGATGACGCACCTCTATGTAATGCAGCACCTCTCTGAAGATGGAGCGCTGTTTCCTTCTGTCGTTCTTGGCTCTGTGCTTGTTGCCGTCTGTAGCCAAACTCTTCAGGCACTCGCACAGACTTTCACCGTCCTCCACCTCAAACTCCTGCAGATATTTACACGCAAATATGAAGTACGCTAACACAGGAGTCGTTTAAACCTATACGCCTGTAAGTGGCTGTACTTGTAATCTGTTCAGGTGTGTACCTCGTCTAGCTCTCGTCCCAGCGCCACCAGCAGGGCGATGGTCTCGCCTACCGCGATTCTGTAGTTCACATCGCTGCTCTGAAGACACGCCTGCAGTTTAGGGAGGTGACTACAGCGACAAAGAGGCATACAATTACAGTTAGCTACACTGCTAGATACTATTACCGTTTCCTCTCATTTTTAAACTAAAATCCAAGTCAGACGCAAAAGAAGATGCCAGAAGAAGCTTACAGCTTGTTTTACTCACTGGCTGAGCAGCACAGTCAGTCTAGACGCGGGACAGATGGTGACCAGCAGTGACCAGGCCTGCAGGGCAGCAGTGTGCAGACCTGGACTTCCAGGTTTTGGTGTGGGCAGAACTCCCTCTCCATTAGGGTACGAAGACATGAACACACTCTCCAGAAGAGCCAATGACTTGACCAAGTCCTGTGGAGGGTAACCAGGGATGGGAACATCAATGTATAACAGCATAATGTTCGCATTTTTCTTGTGTTATTTAAGTCGTTTTTTTTAATACTCTGAAAAAGTGCAGCATATACTTCATATACTATCTATACTATCAGAATTAAACTGATATGCTACAAAGTGTTCTCACCTCTCCATCTTCAGCAGATGAGACATAGCAGCACATCCCGAGAGTCCTAGCACACTAACAGGGGACACAGATGCAAGAACGGTCAAACTAACACACAAGCGTCTGTGGACAGACGGCGACACCTCATGTGTGATCCTAACAGAACCTGGGCTTAGTTACAATCTAAATTATCAAGATAACATTTGAGCACTTTAACCCTCCCCTCTCTCTCTCTCTCTGAACAAGCCATCCTAAATTCAGATCTGTACGAAAGTTCACAAGTTTCACGTGATCACTCACACTCTGGCGAGCTGCTATGCTGGCACTGCTGTCACTCAAAGTGGCCGTGAGGAGCGGGCGAAGCATTTTAAAGCCCTCTTCCGCCTCGTCTCCGCCCCCCAGCTGAATGCAGAGTAGAGCAAAAACCGTGGCCGACGCCGCCTTCTCCTCCCCACTGCCTGGACACACGAGGAGAAGAAGAAAGGTTTATCAGTACCTGCAGTTTTTAATCACTCATGCCTCCATTCCATTTTTAAAAGTCTGGGTTTTTTTTAAATACATTTTTAGAAATTTGTACAAAGTGGCATCAACAGGTTAGCAGAAAACAAGCCGAACTGAAATAATCCACACCCATTCAAGTTGTTTCGCATTACCTTTTCTGAGGCTCCTTTCCAGGCAGTCGCTGATGGTGAGGCGCCTCTCCGTCAGGAAGTCATATAGCACTCTGGAGGAGAAGGCCTGTCGCAACGACTCAAGAGCTGCTAGACGAGTCTTTGCACTAAGACATGAGGAAGGAAAACAGACCCAAAAGGTGTCAGAGACATTTTCTTGCAGTTAATAGTGCCATTGTGCGCTCATTCTGCATTTCTGACGCTTCTTGATGGATTAAAAAAAAAAAAATTATTTCTCACCTCTTATCAGTCAAGTTGTCTATACACAGTTTAAGTTTGTCTTCTGTTTCTTCCTGGGCAGTTTGCTCATCCACCTGCTCACTTCCTGTGTCAGATCAAACGACACAGAAAACTGACACGACTGCATTAAAAGGCAACTGTTTAACCTTTTGACTGGAGACACCGGCCACAGATACACAGACCTTTTAGTGGCAAATCAATCAGAAAATAATCACTGAGGCCCAAATCCAGACTGAATGTGCATGTAGAAGGAATAAATTGTGTAGTTTACGTACCTGTGCCCTCGTCCAGCACCGAGGTGCTCTCGCTGGCACTGCTGTAGTGGCTGAGAATGTCCGACATCAGCTCGTCATCGCTGGCTGCCGGCTCTACCTTTACTCCATTTTTAGCACCTGGAGGTGAAAAAGATAAAATAAGGACAGAAGAAAAAAATAAATAAATAAATAAAACAGAGCAAAAGGATTTATATTTGGAAGAAGATGGATGAAAACTGTATACATTAATAAGCCATTTTTGTTGTTGTTATAAATCACCACAGAAGTTAACCCAAACTTTTCAGTTAGCACCCACAGTTATTATTAGAATACCATTAAAGGAGATCTGGACAGCACTGAGGCTCTCTTATGTCTCTATAAGCAGCTCACTTCCAATCATATACAAAAAAAAAAACATTACAGTAAACTGAAACCTGTTCTGCCATTTTCCAAGGCAGCAGTACGTGTTGAGTAACCCATCACTTAAATAACCTGTTAGCACAACTTCCTCTTAGTGTTAAGATTACCAACCTAACACGAGAAAAAAAACACGTTTGTGACAGTTTGAAAAAGCTGACCAATTCTTCAACTTTTCCATAAACACCAAGGAGCGGACAAACTCGCGCAAACACCAGAACGCTGTTAAATTCAGTGGGACAAACTTCAGTGCAAAATAATTTAGTCTGACTTCTTTGTCTGACTCAGTTTGCTGCATATTAGGAATCTTTATTAATAAAAAATAAAAGGATGGCTAAAATGAGACACTTCCCCAAAACTTGTGGTCTAAAAAAAAATGCAGAAGCTGCCTAAAATTAATCAGAAGCTGCCTGGAGGCTACAATACTTGCATACATTTAATTGTCATCTGCAAACTCCAGACGGGCCTGAATCCATCATGTTTTGCTGTGACTCTCGCCCACACAAGGAAGCTGACTACTTCTTGGTTAATGATCAGGGCAGAACCAACGCAATTCAGTTCAATTCAAATCTATTGGTATAGCACCGAATCACAACGAGCATTTAGGAGAAAATCCCACCAACATTCAACCTCTTTTGTGCAAGAGCTTTGCAATGGCGAGAAGAAAAAAAAAACAAAAAAACTCCCTTTTAACAGGAAGAACCCTCTAGCAGAAGCAGGCTCAGGGAGGGGTAGCAATCAGCTCCTATCAGTTTGCGGAGGGGTAAAAGAAAAGAAAAATAGAATAGAGGAGAAAAGGGAAAAAGAACATAGGGAGACGGGAGAAAACAGACCAAGAGAAAGAAGCCAAAAATGTACTGACATGCTGCAGTGCTATATTAAAAAAAAAAAATTACAAAAATAAAAAACACAAGGAGAGTGAAAAAGTGCACAACACCAAGCAGCCTGAGCCCACTGCAGCATAACCAAGTGACAAACTTTCCTTTTTGATAAAGGTTGAGTGTAATAATAGCTGCCTCACATTCTACTTTTACATGACAATCGAGTCTAATGTTCCACAGAAAACTGCTCTATTAGGATAATTTGATACTATGAGGGCTAGAAAACACAGCAAACACCAGATAACGCAGGGATTTTCCGTTAGGTAACGCTCAGTCATCTTTTATTTGTTTATTAGCGCCAGATGTTCCGTTTCCACACAGCTCTGCCGTGTGTGTATGAGACGGGGTAAGAGTGAGGCACGCAGAGCTAAGCTAACACTTCTGCTGGCTCAGGACTTTCTACTGTTGGTGGGATTACTGAAGACCAGTGTGGTTTTCATTTATTCGTTCATTCAGTGTGTAGGATCCAGAATGGTCAGACTGTGTGTGCGCGAGTACACGTGTGTTTAGGTGTTCATGTCGAGGGCAAACAGGACAGCCGGGGTAGCCCAAAGGTCATCGGTGTTGGAGCAATTCAAAATGGGACAGTTATTCCATTATGTTTAGTAGCTAACACAAAAGCACAGCAAATACAGACATTTTGCAATATCTTGGAGCCATTTCCACCTGTTTGCCCAGAGACCAATTCATAGACAACCACGACCATGTTTGAGCTCAGAGTAAAGAGCGTAAAACTAGGCTAAAGTTCAGCCATTTGACTGGAGCGGGCTCAGTTGTGGCGTCACTGTTGTCAGATCTTAAGTTTAAACTTTTTCTGTACAGAGTTTCTTACCTGTAGTCACAAGTTACTTCGCAATCATAGCTAATTACTTTCTATCCATCATTTAAAGGCTCTGGAAACAGTATGAACAACAACTGCTACACTTAATATTTGGAAATCTAGCTTCAACTCCGAGTCTCATTATTCCTGCTGCTTATGAAATACTTCACTTTCACACTACATGCCTCTACCAAGAATTGGTTCATGGTTCCTAGGAACAACTGCTCTCTACTTAATAGTTAATAAGTATACAATTCTTTTTTTTTTTTTTTATTTAATTAATGGTGAAGTAACAGGAGGAAATATAATAAATGTAAATTCAGAAAAAAAAACAATGATCTGAATGGCGTCCCTTGAAGTGCGCCTTCCTTATATGATGTTCTGATTTCTTTGACAGAATGGCCCGAGGCAAACATACTGTTGGTAGCTGAGATAATACACTCTGTGGGCCAGTATCAGTCAGCAGTTTCCCAGTCACCATCCTTGAACTGCTGGTCACTTCATTGGTTACACAGAGCTCCACACCTTCCAACGCAGGCCTGCCCACACACAAGCTCAGTTAGTGAAGTGTGAGCTCCCCGCCAGGACTCACGTGTCCTCTCCGCATTGCCAATTTATGCTTACGTAGCAGTCACTCACACGGCTCCAGCAGTTGGTCGGCCACTGGGAAATGAGGCTCTGCTGACAGAGTCGAGCCAAGGGGCTGGGAGCTTTTAAAAAAGCCCACATGCTATAGATGGAAGACATAGGACTCCAATGCTTAAATTAACCTGCATTCTCCTTACAGGCAATTTGCTAAATGTCTCAATGGATCACTGGCCCTACAGTTGGAGAAGTTAAGCAGCACAGCTAATATTCAGACATCAATTTTTCTCACCATCAGCACTTGTTCTTCTAAAACTCCAAGCTCTACTTGAAGTAACACCGTTAGCACTGTACTGGCTTTAATAAGTAATTTTAATGGTATTTATATATGCATGCTGTCAGCTTCACACTCCTTTTTAAGTCTGAAGATGACTTTAAACACTGTAATATTGAATTGACTGAACTAAAGCTGACAATACATGTGGTTCTTTTTTCTGCCCCTGTTGGCCTCTTTGCAAAGATAATGAAATGCTTTGGTTCTTCTTCTTCTTCTTCTCTTCTATCAACAGCCTATCATCTGTAATCTGGGATTCTACCTTTAGCCACACTTAGACTCTGGACCAGCATGTAAAATACTTGGTTTCCTCGTGTTTCTACCAGCTGAGGAATATTGCTGAACTGTGGCTCATTGCCACAAAGAGCGATGTGTCACCAGTGACTTTAACTCTGTGTCCAGAATGTCACGCTGACCTGACATTGCTTACACATGACATAGTCTCACAGGAAGCAACGAGTAATTGTTTATGGTATTAGTGCAGGTAAGATGAGGAGAAATTTCAGTTCATAGTCACAATCAGAGTAGATGGTGATAAACCAAGAAAAGTTTTTTTTTTTAAATAAATAAACAAACAAACCATACACCTGGAAGTGCAGCAGGTCGGGTGGATGAAAAGGTCAAAAGTGGTCATTCATACTTCTGTAATGTCTATCTTTTAATCTTGCCTTAAAGCCAGGACAAGTGCACGGTGTTCACATGTGAGGTGCACACAAAGAATGACAACATTCAGATATAGCTGCTACAGCTACATTAAAGTGAGCAGCCGAGGTACCAGAAGGAAGAGTGCAGCTGGAATACAGAAAGACAGACTTGGTCATTTGATTTGCTGCATGCACTGTTATGAGGTTCAAGAGCTTCTGGACAAGGTTAGAACCAGACGCACAAGCTGGGGTCGGGAGTCAAGAGTCAGAGGAGTTACCTTTGAGTGACGCCTTAGTCGACAGCTGCAGCTGAAGGACCTCCTGACGGAGAGAGCCTGGACATGATGGAATGAACGGATGGTTGAAATAGATTGTATATTTAGAGGAAGAACAGTGGACAGGTTCATGAATGGATGGAAAGGTGAATGTAATGCAAGAATGGCCATGATGGAGAAGAAAACGTGAAAAATGGGCATTAAGTTCTGTATTGCAACTTGTTTTTGCATTTAATAATGCATCACACAGTAAAGACAACTACTGACAAAGCTGTAAAACCACATTGCAGCGGACCAACTACTGAAGACTGTGCATTTCTTTGTGTTCCCTCTGCACAAACTTTGGAAGTCGGTGTGTGAGCTTCCCAAAGAAAAGTCACTCCACGATTATTTTACCCACACCGGCCAAAGTGTGCAGCTGTTAACTCCGAAGCAGCAACATTACACAATCGACCTTAATTCATATGTAAATGAGCTTGGATAATAACTCTTAATGCAGAAGTCTACAGCTATTACAAAAAAAATGCATCAAGCTTTCCTGGAACGCTCCTCGCGCCTAGTGTCAGACTGGCTTCAGCATTGATGCCAAGCAAGTACAGACTGCACTGCTAAGATGTAGCACTGATTATACCCACATGGATGTGCACGCCAGGGTGCAAAACAACTCTCACGCTAAAGTTAGAGGAGCAACAGGCTGTCTTCCCTGTTAGCGTCCATCCCATATGGCAAAAAATACCTCTGCTTTAAACTGCCAGTCTTTCTTTCAAGTGCACTGATCGATCTGTTCAGACCATATTCTTACTTCTACTCCCTCATATTCCTGCTTGAGTTCGAGTTAGCATGGCTGCTATTGCTACTTACCCGGCTTACCGGAGCCACGTTTCCCCGTCTTACTCCGCGGCATTTCGAGCAGCTTTGATCCTCCTCTTCACAACAAAGCTAGCCGAGGTTAGCTAGCCCAAGGATTTGAACGACGGGCGTGAAAACAGTGGCAACAGAAGCCTGTCCGTATTTACAAGGGTTTGGGTGTTTTTGTTGTTGCTTTTTTTTAAGCCACGTTCTTTCGTGTTGACGCTTTGGTTATCGCTGGCTAGCTTCCGTTACGAACACCAACCAACACCACGTTCCGTAACTTTTCGCTTTCTTCAGCCTATGAATAAAGAGTTGTCCGTCGGCGGAAAAGTGGCCGTCTTCAGCAGCTGTCGCAGTGTATTATCTAGGATTGTCCCCGGGTAATCTATACCTAATGCTAGGGTGAGATGGTAAGTATTTTTCAAAGTGTTTGGGACGGAGTTTTAAGCACGCTGTACTCGCTAAGTCCACCATCTTCCCCTCAGTGGCTACTGATAAAACCGGCAGCCGGGGTTGCCAGGTTTGTTCAGTTAACGTCCCTCCTTTCCGGTTACGTATAAAGCCAACGTCACGCGTCGTAAATTAAGTTAGTTTATGGACTTGATATGATTAAAAAAAATCGAGTCATACATTTTTTTATAATTGAAGTTTGAACTTCTGACGTTTTTCACAGCAAACGGTTCACCTTTAATTATGCTGTTTTATTCATTCAAAGGTGTGAACAATGAGTCAATTTGGGGGCAATGGTGTTGCATATTTGCATCACTCCAGACTCATTGCTTGGAGATGAACATTTTACCAATATTATCTTGAATTTAAATCATTTACTGAATCTGATCTAGATATTATTCACAACACACTATCGAGACCTGACATCTGGAGATGTTGGCACTAACAAAAAAATACAGGATACGGACGGTGCTGGGTGAACCTCTAACTTTTGTCTTTAACCCAGGGTTAAAGAGAAAGTTAGAGAGGCAAGCCTCAGATGGACCTGTGCATAAGAGGAATAATGGATATTCTGGACAAACGATGTTGAAGATGAAAAAAAGAAGAAGAAAAGAGCGAGGAGAATTGAACAGAAATCACCTTTATTAAAGAAAAGAGCTCATATCAATAGAAAACGTTTACACAAACGTCATAATTAGTCCAAGTTTTAGTCCAAACTCACATAAACACTCTCAGCAAACATTCAAGAGAACCCAAGAGTCAGTAGTTTTGCAGACATACATAAGTCAAAAGACAGTGTCCCATTTAATAATTAAGATTTCATTAGAAGCCAGATGGAAATAAGAAAATAAGGTTAACATCTTTTCAAGTTAGTCTTGTACCATATGTTGCCCAGGTGCAAAGTGTTCTCATCTTATGAATCACACAACCAAGAGTAAAAAAAGAAAATGAACATTATATTAAAAAAACAAACAAAAAAAAAAAAAACCTCAATACCCCAAACGCAACTACAACACTTCAAACAGAGACATTTTGCATGAAAGGACAACAAGTTGCCCCTTTTTTTACACCTCTCTTATTCAAGCATTTTACAATAACATGGTTACTGGAAATTTGGTTTATGACATTCAGAAAACCTTAAAAAGAGAATTGTGTCATGTGCAGTTTCCGTTTTGGTCCAGCAGTGACAAACTGAAATGATATCATGTTTCGTTAGCAATAAAAAGTGAAATGATAGTGTTTACATCTTTGTTACACTCATTGGAAAAATAAAAGTCAAGGTATTTCATTTAAAAAAAAAACCCAGAACAACTTGGTCTCAGAACAACATGAACAATGTCTCAGCCCCATCATCCACAGGTGAACCCATGTTAGTGCACGGTGAATTTCTAAACCAGACACACACGCATAATACTGAATGACTTAATAAGGTCTGGCAGTCTGTGCAAAGTCTTTGCATGTTGGGTAACCACATCCCAAAAGATGAGACTGTGTGGAACTTGTTAGCCAGTGCTGGGAGACTGTCTGAAAATTTCAAATCCAACGTGGAAATTAAAACAAACTGTGCAGGTTACCAGATTTGCATTTAGCATGTTAAGGCAAATAAATTATATGAAATTATATTTTCTTTGTATCATATTTACCAAAATCATCTTTCCCCGATGGGCAGAGCATTAGATGAGCTGAGTGGCTCTATAAAAGGCTAACTGCCACTTGAATATAAGAAAAAGCGTTCCCTGCTTTCTTCAGATAGTTTGAGTAAAAGCCAGACTTTACAGAAGTGCACATCCTGCAGAGCCAGTCAAAATGTGGGACACACACTTATGTGTGGGACAGAGAGACAAGGGGTCAAAATCTTTGGTAGTCCATTACAAAGAGGGTCATCTGGTCACCCTGTTTTGTACGCGAGTTCCTATAATGTCCATCCTCAAAGTGGCAGCCCTGGTGACATTCTGAATATGAACACCCTGACTACGTTAAACTTCATATATTTGTGCGTTACAGTGACCGATCACGTTAGTCAGTAGTAATTTCTGGACTAAATTTTCCTCTCTTGGACTCACCAGTGAAGATTTGTCAATTTTATATTGTGGGCTAAGAATGACGGGGCATTGCTGGCAAATACGGGATCGTTTGAAGGAAAGTTCAGCAGCACCTATACTCGCCATACACGTCTCTCCTAACCAGAATAGTATTTGGTGGGCACAAAGGGCATTTTGGTGACAGTGGCCGGCACTGCCTTTTTCCTGACCTCGACCTGGATGGCTGTTCCATTCTTTGCGAACGCTGCATCCACGTAACCCATGGCGATGTTCTTTTTCAGGCAGGGAGAGGGGCAGCCGCTGGTCACCTCACCTGTACAAGGAAATTGTGTTGGACAGTCTTTTTCAGTCATTTATTTCAGTATGACAGGCGCTACATCTGCAACCACGCAGTGTGTGAAGAAACATTTAACAATCACTTCACTGACATTTGATATGATGCCAGAGAAATACAAACATTGCAAACATATTTATTTTAAAGCCCCGACATGTAAGATTTGAAAATGTCTTAGTGTGGAGACCCCGATTGGTAGCACCATGACAGATACTCTGGCAAACAACCATGTTCTCAAAATAGTTTTTATGTCTGTGTTTGCACTTTGGCACATTCTGACCTATGACCTTCCCATCAGGGCTGAGAATGGGCGTGTGCTGTCGGACTGGGGGGCCGGTGGACACCAGACCCACTCTCTTCCTGGCTGTCTTGGCTTTGATCTGAGGTACGATGATGTCAGCACCGGGGAAGTCTTTGGCCTGGCGTCTGCGCTTTCCTGTGTGTGACACACCAGCACAGTTCATTAACAGACTGAATGAAAATGCAGGCATGCACAACAACATCTGAGATCGCCTTATTAAATTCAAAAAATGAATACAATTTTTAATCATTCTTATGTGTAACTCCAAAATATCAGATAGGGGTATCAAATTGTGAAACTATTAGAAGAAGATCCTAAAACACGTGCTGCTTCTCGCCATCGGAGACCAATGAGAAGAGCGGGTTACCTTTGAGTGACGCCTTAGTCGACAGCTGCTTATTAAGTGGCAAATAACCATGTTTCCAAATCACAAGCTCCATCACAGCCTCATGCAAAAGCAGCAGTTAGAAAAAATAATAAATGACCAAAAAAAATGAAACTCCAACCTATGGTCCAGACAAGCGTGGCCTCCACAGGTGTAGTGGTCTCATCTATGTCATTGCCATAGAGACAAAGCCCCGCCTCCAGTCGTAGACTGTCCCTAGCTCCCAGCCCAGCCAGCTTCACTTCACTGTTGGTCATTAGCTTCTCTGTCAGCTCCACCACTCTGGACTCAGGGACAGAGATCTGACACACACACACAGAGCCACATCTCTATCCAAGTACCTTTAATGCCAACAAAGCAATAAAGTTCAGAGAATTACAGATTTAAAAAGGAGACTTCACGTCAAAATTAAATCTACACATGCTACATAGTGCCACATTTAACCCCGTTTTGGAGAAGTTTACTACAGATCTGTGTGTGTGTGTGTGTGTGTGTGTGTGTGTGTGTGTGTGTGTGTGTGTGTGTGTGTGTGTGTGTGTGTGTGTGTGTGTGTGTGTGTGTGTGTGTGTGTGTGTGTGTGTGTGTGGTTGTGTCTGTGTGTGAGTGAATGTGTCGATGTGTGGGTGTGGTTTTGTCAATGTGTGTGTGTGTGTGTGTATTACCTGACTCCAAGGTCCTGTATACCATTCCAG
>VURO01002862.1:12450-26893 GCA_015108175.1 Pelvicachromis taeniatus | reverse complement strand
GAAAAAGGCCCCCCCCCCCCCCCACACACACACACACACACACACACACACACACTGTGATAAAATCACAAAAATCACCACAACAATCCTCAAGGCGCTTTATGTTGTACAATATTCTGCAATCAGAGAGAAAACCAAACAATCTCTTATTATCAAGCACTTGGCAAGAGTGGGAAGGAAAAACTCCCTTTTAACAGGAAGAAGCCCCTCAGGGGGCTTCTTCCTGTTAGGAAGAAGGCTCTGGTTTACCAGTCTTTGAACAGCTGGTCCACGGCTCATATTGTTGAACCTCACAGAAACGAAGGAACCGAACTGGAAGATACAAAATTGTAGCACGCCATGTTTCTTTGACGAAACGGTCCACATGTGCGTTCCTCGCCCCTCCACAGACGTCCACTAGGATAAACCGTGGGAGCTAAAACAACCAGCTGTCACACACAATGCCCATCTTCATTCTGAACCGAAATCAGACCTCCTTTACGCCATCCAGGCCATAACTGGATCGATGAAGATGATGAAGAAAACACAGCCTCTTTTTGGGCGGGAAGCTGCGCTCACATGTGCTTTCACTTTAACTTTCACGTTCGATCACTGTGCTTGAGGCACGAAGACGACTTGGACAAGGTTAAGAAAAGATGATGTTTTGGGTTAAAGTACATTCTTTTACAATGTTGACGTGGTTCAAAAGCACCCCCCTCCAGCTTTCCTGGGTCCCCCCCACCTAAAGGTGATGACAGCTACGTGCACATTGCGTGCAGATCCTCTAACGTTGAAATGAAACTGTGCTTTGTTGCAACAGCTGCTGGCACATCCTGTCTGTTCTTTTTCTGACAGTCTCAGTAACCAGTCTGCTTCTAAATTAGACCAAAGATCTACTGTTTAGCAATCTGCACACATTTATCCAAGTCACACATTTAACATGACAGTAGCTCGTTTGGGAGGCCATCCCAGTACATACATAAACCAGCACCTCCCACAGTGGGCTTTGTGTGGACAGGCTGATACCTTTGGTCTGTAGTTACTGCTAATATCAGGCTGCAGCTCGTGGAGGGGCTCTCTCTGTGAGCATATCAGGTGTCGCTTTAAATATACCTCTGCGGATGGTTCATTTCATGGTCACTTGAACATACAAGGCATGCAAGGTTTAGCACCCGATTGTGTCACTTCCTGTGTTGCTCAACTGAAGCAGGTTACCAGCTTAACGTGGAGGAGAATTTCTCCTTCGTCTCCTCACGCCTGGCGGCTCGATGTAGCTGAGAACCACTGAGGCTCAACTCTGACCCTGGACAGGTGTGTAGCCCCCCCCCCCCTCACCGTCCTCCCCACCCTCTCCCCTCCACAGTTACATTCACACACCTACACGCGCACACAGGCTGTACATACTCACTTTAGAGCTGCTCAAGTTGCCCTGAAATAAGAGACTGGCAACAGATCTATCAACAGAAAACTCACAAGGTAATGACATAGTTAACTCCCCTGTGTGCAGCTATGTGTGTGTCTGTGCGTGCGTGTGAGTGTGTGTGCTGGCACGTTCACGTGTGAACTCACTCATATTTCACATGTGCACAAAATGCAGCCGGGGCAGCCCCCCTGCGTCCCGCCTCTCCTCCAACCACTCGGCAACTTTTACCTCGCCTCATTTGCTTCTCGGTGAAGGGGCTGATTAAATATTTAAAGTATGGAGTACTTTCCATTGGCATCAGGTGTAACTCACTTCTGTAATCTCAGCTAGCCTGCTGCACGGTGCAGTAATTATAGTGGCGTTAACAGTGCGAGGCTGAGAGAGGCTCGGCGGAAGCAGAGCTTTGTTCTTTACGCCTGCTTACCATTTTATAGGCCTGTTTCTGCTTTCGCTCGCTCCACTGTGCAGACATGGGGCCCTTTTACATTCAATCTTGGAGGAGCAACTGTTCTCCTCCCAAGGAGTAAGAGAGCGTGAACGCCGTGTTAATGTTAGGAAACGAGGGGACTCGTTTTAGCGAACAGATAACGGACAACTACAGGTCGTTATTGTGCATACTGTCGTGGAGCAACGTGACTCTGAACTGAATTTTTATTTGACCCCACATGCTGATTTGTAAAATACCGTGTTTTAAATTTAAATATGCACATTGAACTTTGTCATAACCTGTAAGTTACTTCTTTTTTTTTTGACTTGGCTAAAAAGAAAATCACAACATCAGACAGTCCGAATGTGTGGACGCGTTTTGAGGTCAAAAGTACTATTGTTAGTGAAGTCAGGCAACAATCAATACAAATGTCATCTATAATATGTTGTGTTATGAATAATACAGTTTTATGAATGTAAACAAATGACACCCTGATTTTTTTCTTCTTTTCAAAGGCTACACACTAGAATAGCTAGGTAAGCTAGCGTATCTTATTAGCTTAATCCTGCTAGCTGTTTATGAAACTGCTGAGAACTAAACCAATAAGATTAAACAACCAGTCAAGTGTTATAACGTCATACTTTTGTATCTGTTCAGTTTGTAACTGCAGATTACAGAAGACTAAATCATCTTTAACATACCTGAACAAGGTTAGCAGTCTTTGATATTGCCTACATTCGATTCAATTCAATTCAATGTTATTTATACAGCGCCAAATCACAACAACAGTCGCCTCAAGGCGCTTTACATTGTAAGGTAGACCCTACAATAATACATACAGGGAAAAACCCAACAATCATATGACCCCCTATGAGCAAGCACTTTGGCGACAGTGGGAAGGAAAAACTCCCTTTTAACAGGAAGAAACCTCCGGCAGAACCAGGCTCAGGGAGGGGCGGGGCCATCTGCTGCCACCGGTTGGGGTGAAAGAAGGAAGACAGGATAGAGACATGCTGTGGAAGAGAGACAGAGATTAATAACAAGTAAGTAAACACTTTTATAGTTTATAGTCCTAAATGTGGTCCAGAGTCTTTACTACCTGTTTGTCTCCCATAACCAGGTGGCTGAAGGTGCCATTTGAGTGTGCGTTCTGATGGTATAAGCTAGCTATAACGGAGGATCAATGATCTTCTCGCTGGACTAAAAAAGATGCTGTAAAACAAAAACAGAGCTAAAAGAACACACATTTTGTCGTTGAGCTTTCTACATTTATTTAATCGTTACTACATTAAAATAAATAAATAAGCAGTAGCTTATATATTTGCTATTATGCCACTTTTCCACCAGCACCTGCTCGGCTTGACTCGACTCAACGTGGTTTTAAGTCATTTCCACTTGGTGGTGGTACCTGGTACCAGGTGCTGTTTTTAATACCCACTCAGTCGGGGCTCCAAGCAAGCTAATGTCGGCTGAAAATGTCAATAGACTGGATGCCACTGATGAGTCATGAGAGCGCCTCCTTCACAGGACTTGAACTCACCGTTATTATGGCTACAGACCAAGCAGCGGGCATATCGGCGCCTCGACGCCCTCCATTGTGTTGTGCTGCGTCACATACAAATGTGGTCCCAGGACTTTTGGGCCGCCTTGCTGTAACAGCCCCACCCACTTTAGGTGCTATTCATTTGCAATGGAAAACTACTGAAATTGAGTAGAGCTGAATTGAGCTGAGTGGGTGCTGGTGGAAAAGAGAACTGAAATCATTTTAAAGATTTACTGGAAATTAAAACTACATCTTTACGAAAATGTTGCATTTTGGAGATAATTTGAAATTTACAAGAGCCTCCAATGTATGCAAAAAAACAACAACTCATAAACTCCAAGGAAAAAAGAAAGAAAAGAAAAAGTTTAAGACCCATATGAGGTGTTGTGTCAAACAAAAGCACTTTTACAAAACACATACCGTGAGCTGTGAGGCCTCGTGGACAGCCTCTTTTAATCTGTGGAAACAATGCACTACCAACAGTTCTGCAGACGCGCAGAGCCTTTTGAGAAAGAACAATAGGTGGCAGTCTTAGGCACCTCCAAACGCCTGAGCCTAAGCTATGCTGAACAGACAATTCAGCAGCTGGAAGAAAGTCACAGTGGGCGGCTGGTTGAACATCAAAGCATCCAGTCACAAAGATACAGTGAAGAGGATATATGCCTAAATGTCTGTTTATACAAGGACTGAATTGTGACTTTAATCCATTTAGGTGCGTTCCTCCTCCAAAAAAGATGCCTTGAATGTGAGATGAGTAATAAAGCAGAAAGAAGCCGCATCCGTGCTTTACCTTAATCCCACACACTCTCATTTTTGTCACTAATCTGACAGATTTACACCCTTTTATTACCTGAATATGCCGCCCTCTACATCTTTCACCTCATGGAGAATCCTGTTTGAGAATGTTTAAGTTGTAGGAGCATTTCTTCATGGTTTCTGAGAACGTGTTATCTCAGACAACAGCTGAATAGGCTCCGAAGAAGAAGAGGTGAAACGCAACCTCAAGCAACAGACTGAACTTTTCGGTCATGAAGGCAGCTGAAGAAAGTTTCCTGGATATAGTTATTATTTCAGGAGGAACTGAAATGCAAGGCCTGTAGTTATCGTGTCCTTCAGCTGAGCTCATATCGTGACTTTAGGAAAGCTGACAGTAATAACCTGCATGAGGAATGACAAACGGCGGGTAGCCACGTTGCGTTCGCGGACCCCTTCGTGCATCGTCCTTCTCTCTGTCTCTGCTGTTCTTGCTCTGCGGACTGATTTGCTAATCGGCACCGTTGCCAAGGATATTTATGAGTTTTTGGCTGGTGATGCATTCAAATAAACAGACTCCCTCACTGTTTCCACAGCAGTGCAGCTCTACAGCGTACTGTAATGATCAATGAGGGTTTCTGACCAAACCCAGGGCCTCGTCACGTAGGAGCTGGGCTGCGAGGCCCTGCAAACACGGCTCGTGTGGTCGTGTTTGGAAACCTCTCATTCCTTACATGTGTCTACCAGGGTGTGAACTGACAAACTGTGATTGTTGCTGGCTCGCCTGCTGCAGCTTTTATCTCAGGAATTGATGAACTGATTTTAAGGGAATGAATCGGCAAAGCCGAGATGCTTGAGTGATGTAAGTGTTTGACTCGGGTTCTTTCCAGCGGGAGCAATGAAGAAGCGTTCACTCATCACGTTAGTTTCACCCTCACTTTCTGCATCGCCTCATATGCACTCAGAGGTGGTTTTTTTTTTTTACATGTGCTTCGAAAAGATGATAGAAAATCTCCCAGGTTGTATCGAGTGGGCGGAGGTGAGTTTTCGTGAAACGGCTGTGTGAGAAGTGCTTGTTTTCCCTCAAGTCTCCAGGGGATTCCCCTCTCATCTCTCTGCTGTAAACCAGCATCACCGCACCGCTGATGGACGTCTCTGTTTGGCAGGTGCTCATATACTTGGCGCCTACTGTTGCCCACAGCAATGAGGCTGTCAGGGCAGAATGCCTTCCAAGAGTGCAGGGGAACATTATATTTCACATTATCTCAGAACAATAGGTCATTTCCTGCTCGCTGCAGGCCAGAGAGGCAGATCAGAGGCTGCCAAGCTCCAGGAAGGGAGCACAGACTGCAAGAGAGGTTGGCGTCTAAAGGGGGGAAATGTATGAAGTTGATGAATTGTTAGCTAGGTGGTTCCAGAGTAGGTGCAAGCAGCACTAACCTGCCAGTTACTGTGAGTAAGAACAGCCGGAGAGTAGTTCAGGTATGACTTCAATAGAAACATGTGTCCAAAACTTAACTGCCTGTAGTTTTTTTTTATTTATTTGTGTGTGTGTGTGTGTGAGCAGCCCAGGGTAAAATGTCTCAACAACTCCAACTTATACAGTGGTGTGAGATCGAACACTGACACGTGATGATGTCACCGTCTTGTTCCTGTAATAGTTGTAGTTTTCTGTTACATCTACGAACACGAACAATCACAGGAGGCTTGTAATTGGGTGTTTCACAATTGTTTAGTTTTTGACAATGCTTTTTAAAAAGTTAAGTGCCGATCCTCATGTTATTACAAAAATCATAATAATCCAACGGCAGTAATAATCCTAGCACTGAAATACTGAGTACCTGAAAAGTTAAGCTAGCAGCGGTTCAGACAGGCGATCCTGTAGAAAGCATGAAGAGCTTTTCTTCTTCCACTTGTCCAGTTCCTGCTCGATTGCAGGGCTAACAGACAGACAACCACCCACACACACTTTTATACCTCTAAGCAAATCATAGGTAACCCCACTAATTACACGTCTACAAGCCCAGTAGATATGGGGAGAACATCCACTCCTCGGACAGAAAACGCCCTGGATGGTGCATTTGAATCCAGGACCTTGCTGCTGTGACGTAACGGTGCTAAACACTGACCCACTGCTGCTCACTATTATTGAGATTACTGCAAATAAGAAATTCAATACTTTTTTATGTTACTGGGGTGGCTGTAACTCAGGAGATAGCGCAGGTTAGCTGCTATCTGGAGTTTAGATCCCTGGCTGCTCCAGTCAGCATTTCAAATCTCTTCTGATGCATCCATTGAAGAGCAACGGCTTTATCAGCTAACACTAGCGTTAGCTGATAAATTAGCGCTAAACCTTCTCAGCAAAAGATGGCAGCCCTCTGGCTCCACAAAGTCAAGAAGCCAATGACCATGAAGCTAAAACTGAGGATTAGAAATAAGGTGTGGGAGTCGTCCAGCTTTCACATACAGTATGTGGTTGCCTTCGTCTACAAAACAGAAACAGAAGAAAAAGGCGGATAGCTAGCTACTGCTATAGAAGAAAACGTTAGCTCCCCAATGAGACACAATAAACAGTGTTTTTAAAAAAAATGCTTTCTATGAATCACACAACTGTATAGTTATTGTGTATTATTTTAGCTATGATAATGGTATACCCTCCTCTATCAGCCATGTGAAGCTAAACTGGGGGATAAATAACACATGCTAATCAGCGTGTTAGCGTGCTAATAGGAAAGAGGCATTACATCACACGTACAGAGCCATCGTGGTCTCGCTTGGCCTGGGATCGGTTAAAAGCAGTTAACGTACTGCTGTCGTTTTTGGAGCAGTAAATTGTTACATTCACAGATTACAACACACTGTTATTACATGAAAACAACTGTGAGGGTCATTTTAGGGCACTGCTAAGCCTAAGCCCCACCCAGATCTATCCAGCTACTTAACTCGGGCGCCAAAAGCTTCGCAACCTCTGGAAAAGCCTTCTCACTGAGTGCTCCTTCTCCCGCTCAGCCCTTTCTTTGCGTAACTGCTCTTGTGTTGTATTATTGAAACGTTTGGCTCTGATTAGTGCAGCAGATGAAACGGCTAAATGCTAATGTGCGATTTCCCAGGGGGCCGCCCAGCTTCATGGGCTGCAGGTGTTGGGAGAGCAGCAGGAGGAGGAGGGCTTTTAAAGCACATCAGTGCCAATTACACCTTGCATTGTTTGTATTTCATGTTACTCGTCAGGGCAGGTAAACACTCCAGGTTTGCTTCTGGGGTATTTTAGGTGTAGACAGATGCCAGCTGATATCGGACCCCTCCTCCCTCCCCCCTGCCCATGAGGAGTGTAAGCTATTAAAATCAGCCAGGCATTAAATATGAGAGATGTAGGGAGCACCAGAACCTCTTCTTGGCTCTGCTCTAGAGACTAACATGGTATTGATTATCTTGATGGACACGAACCCTCCCACATACCAGCCCCAGGTCACGTTTCTCCTGTTTTCTCCTGTAATACCTGAGTATTTCTTTCAGCAGCAGAGCAGAGCATGTCCAAGGTGATGCTGCTTTGCATTGATGTTGAAAGATGTTTGTACAGTTGTTGCTTAATGCTGAGGGCTTCCAGCTGTATGCTACCCTGTGAGGAAACTCAGCTGCCTTTAGCATCGTGCAGCCAGTGTCCACGGTGAGTAACTCTCTTGTACTGTCCTGTTTCACTCTGCCACACCTAACCACCCCCACTCCCCATCCTGCCCCCCATCTCCATCCTTCTGTGGAAACCTGTGCTTTTTTCCCTCCGTTGTGCTGAGCAGGCAGGCAGTAGCGCAGAGCCTCCCGGCTTCCTTTCTCTTCTCCTTCATTTAATTTTTTTCTACAGTACATCACTGCAGATTTATCACCTTGTGCCGTTTTCCTCCCAAAAGCGTTGGAAAAGCAGGGGAATTATTCCTTTGCCCTGACAGGATGGGGGGGCCTCAGGGTGGTGGATGGGGGTGGACGCTGTTAAGAAAGAATGGCGGTAGATGCTCGAGATGGGGTCTGAAAAATGTGAGTCATGTAAACGCTGCTGAGGAGGAAAAAGCGAGCTGAGGATAATTGATTCTGACGACCCGAGTCAGACGGCGCTCCACCCCAAGGGGGAGACGGCGAGCAGATCTCACATGTACTCTTCATTGTGGAGCTGGGGACAGGGGGGTGAGCTGGAGAGTAGGTGGAGGTGTGTGTTTCCTACACACATTGCTGGTTTGGACGTCACTCCACCTATGCTCAGAATTAGACCACCTTCTTTAATCAAGCTTAAAAGCATATTACATTATGTGTAATGCAGAGTTCCCCGTTTGTTGTTCTTACCCATCTTCACTGTAAGCAGTTAAACAGAAACAATGTGAGGATGATAGGCCTCAGCTCTCTTTCTCACAGCACTCTGCAGAAGATCCCCCGTCCTCTTATTAGCCCACGCCCACGGCTCCTTGGAGCCAGACTAAATAAATTCATTACAGATTCAGATGCCTGCTTACTCGCTAACCTTGTTAGCTTTTGCGCTCCAGCAAACAGAGTCCTCCTTGTTTGAGTGTGTGCGTCTGGAATGTTTGTATTGATGATTGTTGTATCTGTGTGTGCGTGCTCATATAAGGCCCTGATTCATTTAACCTTATGTGTAAGAATGCTCAGTAAATGTAGGTTACAGCTCAGGCAAACATAACTCCCCGAAGGCAAAGAGCAGCATTAGCATGCGGTTGTTTCACCGCACTCCCTGGAGCTACGATGACTCCGGAAAGATGCTCCATGTCTTGTTGGAATCCTTTCGGACGCGCACACACTTAAGTCTGCCACACACTCGCATGGCAGAAACAGAAGCTGACGGGAGAGCGAGGAATGAGGACAAGACAGGAAAAAAAGGTTACAACCATGATAACCGTGGAAAATAGTAGATGGGACTGAGTCTGACCTTTATCCTGACATATCTGAGTCGTTACGAGGCCTGGAGAGTTGGAGTCATACGAGAAGATAGGGGAGGATCAGAGCAGATGGCATGAATCCCCCGGGGCGAATGCTGCCTACCCTGCCGAACACTCGGAGCTCTTGACCATCTGGACCAAGAGGCAATGAGTAGAATCCCCGTAGAGGATTCCCCATCGAAGCGTCATGGAAAGGAGAGGCGGACTCTGTTGGAGCAATGTCACCAATACGGTTTTCAATCAGCTCCATGTTGGAATAAAGTGTTAGTGACCAGGTAGACCCACTGTGTAGGGGTATTGTAGTGTGTTGACATTAATGAAATGTCTGCTGGGTTGAAAGTTGCAATAAAATGCATTTGTTATCCCAAAAAGAAGCCTGTCTTGAAGTCCAGGTAGCGTGTACGTAAATCATGGAGGGAAAGGTCCTGCGATTCTAAAGAAGGCAAGACAAGAAGGCTAGAGAGTTCTGCAAAACTATGAGCTGTCCATCCTTGGTGTGGACAGTCTCTGGATGGGACTGCAAGCAGTCAGAAAGGTTGGCTAACCCGGCCTCTCTGGCAGAAAAAATGTCTTCTACAAATCAAAAGCATATTTTTGGTTTGGCTTGATACGCTGTGCAGTCATCGCTCCTGCTGAAGAGTATGAGACTGTTGGATCCAGACTGGAATGGAATTGGAGAGTTGGGCAAGTTCTACATTTAGTTACTGAACTCTGAGCAGGAAAAAAATCGGATTTCAGAAGCAGATTGCAGCGTTAATGGGCCTTCAGGTGGCTGACTCCACCCGAAGGAAAAGGATACCCCGGATTCACTTCTACATCAGATCAACGAGGTAAGCAGGCTTTAGAGGGAAGTACACCCAGGAAAGGACTAGCAGTATTGACCAGAGACCATACACCTCCACTGATATCTAGTTACACGCAGACATGGCAAGCAAATTAACCATCGGCAGCGCCTGACGGCCTGCTATGAGGACTGAAGCATGTATCCGCTCCATATGATGAAACTTTGTGTCGGGGCAGCATCTTACCGAAGTCAGAGGACGCGCTGCTAACATGCTTACACCAATGTGGGATGTATGTCACACATGTTTACCATCGTGTTCTGCGAACAACAGTCCACAATAAGATCAGACTGAGGTTGGGTGGTTCTGCTGTCAGGAATAAAAAAGGTTGTTGGCTCAAACGTTTCCATTGCCTTACCTCCATGTGCCATGTCGTTAGAAGAGGAGGGAGAAGCTGATGAATTGGACTTGGTCACCTTCTGCCCCGGCAGTGTTCCTCATGACATCGCCTCGCCCAACATTAGTTATCAGTTATTAACAATAAAAAAGGATCTATGCTGAGTTTTAATGTGATAAAGGTCGGCGTGATAGCATCTGAAGCCCTTTTTGGTTTGTTTTCCTCTGTGAGTCATTTTCATTGAACTTAGTTTAACCCCCTCCTCCCTGATCATGCAGGAGCCCACTCACAGTGAAGACCCACTGTGGCCACTGGTGTTCAAGTGGGTCTCCTACAACAGTTATTATCTGCATGCTTAAAATACCTGCACTAGTAATCGACCCCCCCAATATAATTGGACATTCTAACACAGTCGTTACTCATACTGACTGGCTTTAGGTGCCAGCCTCATGTGGCCATTAGAGGAAATGCAGGTTTTGGCTCTTCTGCGGTCGTTTATTGTGTTTCACTAGCATGAGCGCTGCTGCTGTGACACACCTGTTGCTCCTGTTTAAATACATGAAACGATGAGATTATAAACTTCCGCTGAGGTTTTATTGTAATCGAAGGCTTTACCTCAGTATTATGCACAAACTCACATTCACAGGTTTGATCAAGCTTTATCAACTTTGTCTTCCTAAACACGTTGTAGTCCAGAAGTGGCTCTTTATTCTTTTCCTGTTTGTGAAACAGGCAACAATAGTGACTGTGCGCCGTAATCAGCCGAGCGCTGTACCTGCGCCTGCCGAGCCTCCTGAGGTGTCTCCTTCCCTGCTCCATTTAGAGCCACAGCCCAGCTCGGATCGATCCCTTTCTCCAGCCGCCCGTCATCAATTATTCACCTGATCAGCACTGCTGCTCATTAGATGACTAATCTGGGAGGAGTGAAGAGCCATGAGGTGCTCTGAAACCTGAGAGGCAGGAAGCAAAGGGTGGGTCACATGACCAGACCGAGAGCAGCGCGATGGAGAGCTCATAGATGTGGGATTAGCAGTGTGTTCGCCTGACATCCAGGAGAGTTTATCAGTCTTTGATGAAACCGTAGACTCACTTTGATGAACGTGCTCATGGATCACCAGCATGGCACACGTGCTGACAGAAGCGTCACGGGTGTTGGCTTATTGAGACAGAGTGGCAGCAGAGCGTGCGTCCACACTGAAAACCGAGAAAGTGGGAGTGGAGCCGGCCAGAAAGATTACACCCCACCTTAGCCGTTCACGAGAACATCTGCGGTCAGCGTGGGTCACATTTTTACTGTCCTATAAATCTCCCTCGGCTCTCTCCCGGTGACGCCAGTTGTTATTCCAAGTCTCCCTGCCTGTTGTTTCGTCCACCCAGCCAGGCGTGCACATCAGGGTCAAATGGAAGAGCAGCAGGTACAAGTATGAGTGGATCAGCGTGTCCAACGTGAACAAGCGCGTGTAGAAGCTGCTCAGTCTCAGCACCTCACCATCGTTAGCGGAGGATTCGCTCAAAGGCCCGAAGAATGAAAGAGGAAGAAAGAGGCAGCCCCTAGCCCTCCTCCTTTCCCACTGATCATATACAAGCAAGGTTGGGGTAGGTGTGTGTGTGCTGGGGGAGGCGGGGGGGTCGTGGGGGAGGGGGTGGCTTTGATCTCTCCTGTCCCCCTGAGAGCCACAGCGAGGTGGGAGTGCGGCGTGATGGCTGCGGTTTGATTAAAGGGAAATATGCATCAGCGTGCAGCGCTTTCCTTTTTATCTGCGGCTGCGATGGCGACGATAATGCAGCAACGTCGCAGCGCTATCTGTGTCTCCACCGGAGCGGAACTCCACCTCAAGTCAAGTGCTTGTAAAGCAGTTTGGAGAAGTTATCAAGCCTGACAGAGGCTGGCGCCGTTTTGTGCTGTGGAGTTTGCAGCGGCCCAATCACCCGCACCCACACCGGTGTGGCAGCGTGGCCCGGTCCCCGGACACGTCAGCGGCCGTCTGAGCCTGACAGCACGGAAACTGCGTGACGGCCGCTTCTCTGCGCTGTGTGTCAATTTGTCATCTAACAAAACAGGCAAAGGGCTAAAAGTCGGAGATCAATGCTCGTGACTGCAAGTCCAGACGCGAGAGGCGTTTGCACTCATGTATCCGTAGAGTACGTCGAGACTAAAGCAGACACATGGAAGGCCTGCTGGGGGGGGCTGTGCAGGCTCACATACGCCCTTTGGGTAACCCACTTTACTTGACCTTCACATCCACACATACGTGCACGTTTCCAAAGAGCAATGTCAGGAATCTGTGCTCCTCAGCTCCGGCACATTCCTGCAGATCAGTCTCAGCCAATTAAAATCTCTCCAAACTTACGACATCAGTGTCAGCTTTAGTCTGGGATTAGTGCTAATTAGCAAATATTAGCATGTCAAACATGTATGCAAACTAGCACGTTAGCATATCGATGGCAGCTCGGAGGGCCCGTGTCGTCACCAGTGCCGATGTCTCACGTGCAGCCTGCTGCTGGTGAGCTGCCAGAGGAGCAGAATGTCCCCCCTGAGCCGAGGCTCAGCGAGACCCCCACCCACTAGTGACACACAGAAAGACAAAGACACGTGGCCCCCCACCCCATGAACTCCTTTTCACTGACCATGTGAAAGCCTGGGCTGATGGACTTAGCAGCATTAAGGCTACAAACAGCACATAGTGCAGCATATTCTCTGTGAAACACCGTTAGATCAATAATCCCGCAATTCAACCCAACATGCAACTATGTGACATATAAGAAGAGCTGCAGAGCCCAGATCTCTGTGTAGGTCTGAGAACACGTAAAGCACTGCTTCACTGCTCCAATGAGCAACATAGAGCACATTATACATGACATGTATCACATTAGACAAACACTGGGACTGAGGAGGACCCTCTGGATTTTAAATGACTTCAAACTGGCTCCAAAAAGGGATGAATCCCCATAACCTCAACTCAGCATGTTTACAAGCTGGTCACCCCCCCCCCAACCATTTAATTCCTCCACCCAGTTTCTGCTGTTCATAGCCAGGTAATGGACAGGTTGTAAATCCAGGTAATGCTAGTTCATAATGCTGTTGCCTCACAGTGCTGCCATCATCCACCATCAGGCCGGGGTCTTTCTGTGTGGGGTCTGCATGTTCTCCTGTGTTTGCGTGGGTTCTCCCCGGGTCCTCCAGCTTCCCCCCACAGTCCACAGACATGCACTTAGTGGGGATAGGTTCATTGAAAAACTCTAAATTGCCCATAGGTGTGAATGGTTGTCTATGTGTGTGTTAGCCCTGCGACAGACTGGCCACCTGTCCAGGGTGTACACAGCTGGGATAGGCTCCAGCGCCCCCGCCACCCTGAAAAGGAGCAGCGGCTGAGGATGGATGGATGCATATCCAGGTATAAGCGAGCTTGGGTCAGCCAGAGGGTTTTTCCTGTTAAAAGGGAGTTTTTCCTTCTCACGGTCACCAAACAAAGCGCTTGGTCATCGTTTCTCTCGTATTACTGTAAAGAGCTGATGTGAAACCTTCAGTGGGCGGCATCATGGCGGCTCTGTCCAGATACAGTCTCTGCTTCCTACAAGGTTAACTCTTCTCCTGGATTAGCAGTCATGTGGATCGTGAGTTAGTGAAAAGCACACAAACACACACAGTGTCCTGAACAAAGCATATATTTATTGTCATAAACATCTTCAGGTACATAAACAGGCACAAGCACGAACACTTTCAGTCGTTGTTTTTCTGACACGGCCAACATTAGATCGCCTGACGCGAGCGTTTCCCACGTGTGCTGACAGCCACACACGCCTGTGTCTGAGGAGGGGAGAGACCGACCCGTAAGCCTGCCACTTCCTGCTTTATGTTGAGGGCGTGAAAGCGAAGGACAAGTCACCGATGACCACCCGGACACACCGAGTCGTCGCTCGGCCCCGTGGTTGTGTCGACACGTAAGGACAGCTCTGCTGGCAGCGATATATGCATCCAGTTTCCCTCCTTCACTGACAGAACAAAGCAGCTCATTCACTAGTTACTCTATGTAAATATATATATATATATTTATTCTCATTATATCTATATAGTCTATCTATAGAATACGTCTGTGGAGCATATATATACTTCTGGTAGGTACATTCACTTGACCCTGTGATTTTTTTCTATTCTTCTTCATATGAAAGATACAGACAGACGTTAACAGAGCTACTCTGCC
>VURO01002861.1:1635-26465 GCA_015108175.1 Pelvicachromis taeniatus | reverse complement strand
CCTGCATGCTAGACATGTAGAAGCGTATGTGCTACTAACAGCATACATGCTGTCAGTAACTTTTTCATGTAAGGTGTGACTAAAATGCATCTAGCCTATCAGTACTTTCAACATTTTGCTTAACGCCATCACTTCTTCATAGAGGCTGGTGTTCTCACGTAGAGACTGAGGCTGTGTCTTACCTGGAGGTCCAGGGGAACCTGGAGGCCCTGGTAAAGACATAGGTGATAGGAGTTTTTCACTCATTATCTGCTCAGGGATGCCAGCACTGTTTGACAGCAAAGCCATCTTAGAGGATTTATGATAGAAAAAGAAGAAATGGGTGAATAACATGGTAAACGCCAAGCAAAGTTAGCTTAAAAAATGCTAAATTAAGTATTTTTTTCAAGCTGATTTGGAAGTTATATAAAACATCCAAATATCTGACTGTACAATTATCCATCCATCCATCCATTTGCATCCGCTTATCCTTTTCAGGGTCGTGGGGGGCGCTGGAGCCTATCCCAGCTGTCTTAGGGCGAGAGGCAGGGTACACCCTGGACAGGTCGCCAGTCTGTCGCAGGGCTAACACACATAGACAGACAACCAGTCGCACTCACAGTCACTCCCACATTCACACCTAGGGGCAATTTAGATTTTCCAATTAACCTATCCCCACTAAGTGCATGTCTTTGGACAGTGGGAGGAAGCCGGATTATGTATTTATTTTTAAAAACAGTTTTACATACAATGATTCATAAAAGCCTGCAATGTCAAACAGGAAAGGAAACTTTCACCCTGGAGGGCCAACATAAAGTAAAATTAAGCTAAAATTATATTCCCTGCCAAAGATGAAAGTTGATCCTCTATCTGCACCACAGTATAAGCAGTAACCCAGCCAGATGGAAGGCCAGGCAACCCCTCTGCATTATTCAGCATGACCAGGGGAGTTCCTGCTCTGTATACTAAGTAGCATCCTTGAGGAAAAAGTTATCTTTGATCTGAGTATAACATCACGTGGAGCTGGTAACCCCTGGGGGTAATACGTTAAAGACCTCACCATGCTGCCAGGGCTGACAAATCAGAATTCATGCAAGACGCAGAAGCATCTGTCCATGCTGGCACACGCACACACAAACACACACACACACACACACTGAGAGGTTGTGGTTCACCTGCTGATCAGTAAAAATTATGCAAGACTATAGCCTGTGACCTTGGGTACAGGTGTTCAAACCGTGGGTTCCTAACCTTTCCACGATATTAATAAAACAATCTTTTTAAAGAATCTAAATTTTTATGTTTATTTTATTAAACAAAACAAAACCATTTCTTCAGTTCCACACTGAATACCAATGTACTACTGCCATGCATATGTGTAGCTCAGTTAGCAAGATTTGTGATATTTTTGTGGAGTTTGTGGGTGTAACATTTTTACCTTCTGTTTAAGCTGAACCACAGACATCTTAATTTGGTAGAAATCATCACACGTGGCTGAGCAGGTTCCTGTATTCATGACATTATCAGACTTCTCAAAGAGATGTACTGCTGGGAAATGGGAAAATGTTTATGTTAACATAATGCTTTTCTTAGAAAACTGTTAAGAAAACAGACGTTACTGAAGAAGCTACATTTGGCTGCTCCCTTATTCACAAGAATCACCACAGTGGGTAACTCCACATTTTGTATTTGGATTCCCAAATCAACGTTGAATTCCCTTCTTGACGTAATCCCAAAGAGATTTGCGTCTCTTCCTGGGACCAAACCACATATCTTTCACTTGCTAGCCATAATGTGTAAACCACTACGCTATGGTAAACAGACTTCACTGTTTTTACCAAGTAAACTGACTTGTTAGCTGTGCTTTGGGAGAGTTTACCTAAAACGTATGATTCAAAGCTGTGTTAAATTGACCACATAAAGGGAAACCAAAATTGTTATTACTGTCATTTTACATTAAATCTGTCGCCAAAACAGTCTAATAATTTAAATAGTGTTGTTTTGTTCAGCAGTGCTGCTTTCATAACTGTTCGATGGGTTTCTGATAAGCAGTGTGAGCAGAGTGAAGGGTGAGGGGCTTACGTTCTGAAGTGAAAAGCAGCAAAACGGTTATTTGGTCTTATAGTTCAGTTTGTGCTTTAGTCTTTTATTCTCTTTTCAGAAACAGGTGTTAGATCCTGAAATGAGGAAACTGTCCACAGACCAGTTCTGACTTCATTCTGATCTGATTTGTACAACCAGATAGTGACTGCTTTCACTCTTGGTTCAGTGTAATGAATATGAGCTTGAGCAGTTTTGTTCTTGCAAATACTTGCTTTTTTAATAACTGGGAACAAGCAAATCCACTAACCAAAAGGTACAATAAGCATTGTGGATGATTTACTGAACTAAAGTTGGCTGGGGGCTGTAAAAAATTAGCCAGTCTTGGGAAAGTGCAGAATTAAAATGAGTTCAGAGTTAACAATGTGATTTAATAATGTATTGTTACAACCGAACATAACTCTACATGCCTTTTTTTTTCTGACTTTCCTCTCCACCTTTTCAGCCTCTTGCTCGTTTGTCCACATTAAACCGATAATATTTAATCAATAAACTTACACAAACCTCACATTCCTATGGAAACAAAGTCCATTAAAAGCAAGGGACTCTGTAGTTCTTCTAGTTTTGTCTCGAGCCTGTGGTTGAATGGTGTAACTATCTGGATATTATTTTCCCCCACTATATCACAAAGCAGCGGGACATAAAGTGGCAGCATGATTATGTACTGCCGTTTCTCATTCTCCAGTTTTTTTCTCCTGAAATATACTGTAGTATGCGATGGAAGATGAACACATGGGAGGAAGTTACAAATCTGTGGCCCTTTACTGCCTCATCGCAACTGAATCTGAGGCAAAATAAGAAAAAAAAAGATTTTTTTTATCGCCTAGAACATTTGCGCTTTCCTCAAATACACCCAGCAAATCAGGGAAGATCAGGAGTCAAAGGGGCAGCAGCATGTTTAGGAGACAGGACCATTTTGACATGCACAATGGTCCTGGATGTCTAATGACTCCCAGGTGTCTGTGTTTTGCAGTACCCCTCCTCTTCCTCCGCCTCGCTCTCTTACACACACCAATAACAAGCTGTCAGCTTCACGCCACAGTCAGAGGTGCCCTTGAATCAAGACAAAACGTCAGTCTCTTTATTCAAGGGCACCCCTGACTGTGAGATGACCTTGGCTGAAGAGAAAATGTCAATCTCACCTCTCTCCCCCTTGGTGCATGTTTTCCCATCTTCTTCCAGGAAGTAGTCTTTCTCACACTCACACCTGTAGCTCCCCACAGAGTTAATGCAGATCTGAGAGCATGCAGTCATGTTTTTGTCTGCGCATTCATTGATGTCTGCATCATGTGGTGACAGGAGGGAGATAGAAGAAAGATAAAGTGTCACTTCGGTCACTTAGGTTCCACCGACAAGCACAACCTCATGATTTTTAAAAGAAATATATATATAAAAAATATTCATCATAAGGTATTTTGTCTTTGTAAGGCATTTCTTTCTTGGCTGACAAGAACAGAAGAGAAGAGTAGAAGAGATTTAGAAATATAGACGTGACAATTTGTTATATGTATAAATATTCAATTCATTAATTTAAGTTTTATGTACATTTTATACTATTATTTTGTCATAAAGTCACAATGTAAATATACAAAGTAACCTCAGTCTCATTTTAAACGTAAATATCAGAAATCACAGAAATTTTGACGTTAGAACAGTAGAAGATCAAATGATCAAACATTATTTGAAAAGATTACGCTGATTAATGTAAGTATGCGGTGTACCCACCCAGACAATAGGGCTTCTCTCGCCTTCTGTGACGCTCACGGTCATAGCGATAGCCGGGGTAGCAGGTACACACCACTCGACCGAAATGATCAGTACACTGCTGCTCACAGGGGGCATCAGCGCATACGTCATAGTCTGGACATAAAGGAAGCGCTTTGTCAGTGTGAGCAAGAATTATATCATATATTATCAGACTAAAGGTTGGATGGGTTTGGGAAGAATTCCCCAAATAATCATTGAAGCAAAGGAGAGATATCCAGTTTCATACCTTCAGGAATGCACTGGCCCAGAACAAACTTAAAGCCCTTGCAACACTTCTTTCTGTAAAATATCAAAGGGACATGTGTAAAAGAAGATAAATTCACCTTTGATACACAAAGGTCACTCATCTACATAAAATATACAGTACTGTGAGAATATGCAGAAATGAGCTCCCCTTTATTTATTTGTATTTTGCTTCCAAGGAACCAGACTTACAATTTTTTAAAGTGATCTTCAGCAATATTTCTTCAGGTCTCAAAATACTAACAAAAATATTAACAAAGAACAACATTTAAATTGTACCTTAGGGCACTTTAGCAGCCTGTCCCAAAAGATATAATTTGTCCCTTTCCATAGCTGAATTGACGACAAATGCTAAAGATAGCACAGTCTGATGGGTATATAATACTGCAGTACTTCAGCACCAATAAAACAATTACTTAAATGGAATGCTTATTGAACCTCTTAACACTGACCTATGAATCACTGAAGCATAAAAAAGGCTTTTAACTTACAGGATGAACCAGTTTTGTTTTTACACATAACAGAAAACTTTGTTGTAAGAACACATAATTTGTTTCCATTTCTTTAGCTGATTGAATCTATGAAACTTCCAAAGATGACACAGTTTGACAGACATACATGCAATAGTATTTTTTGCACCAATAAGGTGATTCCCAAAGAGCTATTAGCTGAAAGGTTGCCATATCCTAGCATAATGTACAGTGTGTGCTAAAAAAGTGGACAAGTGGAGGACAAAAGAAGATGTGGCAGACCTTAAAAATAATGTCCAGCAGATGAACAGTATCTGAAAGTAGTGTCCTTAAGAAATAAGAAAAAATCCAGAAAACACATGGCACAGGACCTGAGAGACACATCAGGTCCTTCACTTGATCCATCTACTGTTGACTGAAGCCTCATTAGAAATGTCTCAGTGTAAGGGTGGCTGGGAGAAAAGGCTGAGGTACGGCAAATTACCCAAGATCTAATCATCAGCAACAGGTCTGATGGAATGATGAATCCAAATGTAAGATTTCTGGGTCAAAAATATATGGAAGACGTCAGGAAGAGGTTAGGGTTAGGGTGTGTTCAGGCTGTGTTGAAGAATGAAGGTGGTCATACCAAATACTGAGTTTCAAGCTTTTAAGAATTGTAAAAACTAAACTGCTGCTCCAATTTTTCGGGCTGTTTATATGAACGTGCTTGAAGGAAATCTAAAACTAATTTTGTTATACACGCACCCACATGCACACATAGCCACACACACACAAACAGCTGTCGACAGATCTCGTCGCTGTGTCTGTTTCTGCATGTTCGCTCAGGTCTAATTACACTTCTTTGAATTTCAACATAATTCAGAGGACAATCCCCCTGTAAGTTCACTATGCCAATTGTGTCTTTCATTAAAAAAAAAAAAAAAAAAATTAAACTCCTCATTTCTGATCAAGAATTTATCTTCAGTGTTTACTGATTCTCAGTTTTTCTGTTTTATTATTATAAATTCCACAATACAATTTTTTTTTGCAGTTTTTTAACAGCATGAGTCATGCCATAACAAGGTATGATTCAGACCTGAGGAAATGTACTAACAGGTGTTTCTTTCAAACAGGACAGTATAAAACAAACCAATTATGCCATGAAGTCATGGAAATACGGTGCATTCATGCACTCTTTGATAGACACACTGAATCAGGATCATACTGCAATGCTGTGTACCTTTTAATCAGAAAAGGTAATACTAACATTCCCCAGTTAGTTCATACGATGAACACTCACCTCTGTGATCATTGGTATTCAAGCACAATTAATATTTAATTGTGCTTGACCCAGGTCAATCATTTAGTCACTACTTTAAGGCTCTACGGCTATGCTGCTGGCTCTGCTAATTTTTGCTAATGCTAATTTTGAACATTGAAAATACTCTCCATTGTTTTTAGTTTAGTCCTGGCATGCAAACACTGCCTGCTAAGGACGCCTTCAGGCTAAAAATAAAATGTCAGTTGACAAAGTAGTGACTTGATAACAGCGCTAGATTAAATTTTATTTTCATTTATTAATTATTAAGGAAATATTGTTTCTATATTTCAGGCGAATCCCATTATTTTGTGATGGCAATAAAGTGGGCCATTAAGCGCTACACTGGCATACAAAAAGATCACAATGAGAACACACATTAGACAATAACTGGATAATAAAGTCAATATTGAGTAATTGGACTGAGCGTGCAAATGCAAACCTGTTATCAAAGGATGGTTAAAGTGGCAGTAAGTTGATTAATTTCTCAGGATTCTCTCCTAAATGGCCCATTAGAAACAGAATGACTGCATACTAGGGTAATTTTTAAACTAAGAATGTCTTAATTACACATTCTCATTTTGCTTCCAGTTTTATTATGAACCAAATGGTCAGTTTTTTAGAGGATGTCTTACTGCTCATAAGTCACAAATGACGCCATTAGGGTCTCATTTGTCACTCTTCAGGCTTCCACAGAAGGAAATAAACCTGCAAAAATTTTTATTTTAACCCTTACCTCACGCACGAGTGATTATTGTACAAAAGGAACAATCACCACTCAAGAGATCTTCAATGGGGAAAGAGCAGGTCATGTGTAAATTTAAATATGGTGCGCTGATGTATTTTTCATTGAGTGCATATGATTTGTTGGGTTGTTACACTGATTACAGTGATTCAGAACATGAGAGAGAAGGTTTTAGCAGATACATGAAGTACTGGTCAGTTCCTGCAATTAATCAAGATGACCACCGCTGTTGATCCGCATAGTATGAAACATAATGACAGAGGAGGAACAGATCCATGCGTATACCACACACGCACGCACGCACGCACGCACGCACGCACGCACGCACGCACGCACGCACGCACGCACGCACGCACGCACGCACGCACTGTCACAGTAGCACTGATTAAGATTAAATCTAATCTGTGTTTCTGGTAGTGTTTGCATTTCTCTTTTGGTTGTGGAAGACTTTTTTCCTGCTTCTTGTGAATTTCTTTAACATGGTCTTTATTTCAAGGGGTTTCTGCTGACATCAGACAAGGAGAAATTGAGAAAACGCAAGGAGTAAGTTACAGTTTGTGAAGTCCTTAAACAGGCCACAAATCAGCTTTGATACTGTCAAATGTCACTACTTATACCTTAAATTATATTCTGTATCAGTGAAAAAATGCTAACGCAATACCATGCTTCACTCAGTTAGCTAAAAATAGCTTTTATTATAGTTACTGTAATCTCAATCGTTATTGAAAACATACAGTTAAAATGAACCTGTACTGTACAAATTCTAGAGTAGCCACTTTTATTAACATGATGTTTGCTTGTCATTTTTGTTCTGTAAATCATTTTGTAAAGCAGGTAAAAAATTATTGTACAGAAAACATATATAGCTAAATATATGTGTACATCTGTCTTTCAATTTATATTTCTAATTTATTACATCCCAGCATACTGTATGTTGAGCGAGACTTGGACTTGGACACCCCGAGAGAGTAGATCAGAGGATGGCTTCCTGCGAGACCCAATATCGCATGTCGTAATAACATCCCCCTGAGGACAGAAGGCACTTATAGCAAATAACCAGCTTAGCAAAATAACCAGGGTTAGCTGAACAATCATGAGAAAACAAACATCTATGTCCGTCTCCAAAGGATCACGGAAGAGGCAACAGCATCCCATGGAAACTGGATCCCAAGCTGTGTTCAAGTTCATTTTTACTGAACTGCATCTTTTGTTTTATTAAATTAGCCTCCAGGGAAATGCTCATTATCTCTATAATTTTATACCTCGCCGTACTGTCTCTCATTATATCATTAAATAAACAAGTGTAATTGCACTGGTATTTGGTTTCCTTGCTGATAAAAGCACATTTTAAACACAACCTTAGAATTATCTGACATTTTCCATTTTTACTAATTGGCTAAATGTAAATTACTGATTTCTTATGAGACCACTTGGTGTCACTTTTGTATTTTGACATGTGTGGACACAAAAACTAAGAGATAAAGCGAGATGGTAAAGAGAGGACCTGTCTAAAAGTTAAAACAACATGCTTTGTAAAGACACAGGATAATGGATGCTTGGCTTTAAGGTTGATGCACTAAGGCAATAAAATACCCTCAAACTATCCACATGATTTATTTCCTGATTGTGAAAAATCTGTCACAACACCTTAATGGAAGTCCTCAGAGATGATAAATGGAAAACAAAAAATCTTTGCTACATACATAGATAGTGCTCAAAAACGAATGCACTGCTTTGATATTACTGTCCATTTCTGTCAAATTCCTGTAGTGGTTAGGGTTGTAGCTAGTGTTTGTACTCTACACACAAGTGCAGCACTGAAGCGCTGAAGTGCTGGGATTAAGTGCGATGATGGATATGTTAACTGTTATAAATGCAGCGTGTATCAAGACAACTCCAGCCAGCTGGTGTCATTTCGTTTTCTATATTAAAACAACTGTTTGAATCAAAACCTGGCACTGATTCACCAAAAGCTATTTAGCAATTTACCTCTGCTCCTCTAACACTGTTTAATGGCAGAAAATGCTCATATCCTAATCACGCTCCACACTTGGGGAGAGTCAGGGATCACGACGTGAATGCTTCTTTGCTGTCTTACCAACAACAACTATTAAGGAGTTTGTGCACGACCAATTAACCATGAAGCACTTTATAATTCAGCACACAAAACAAAACCCTGCCGATTTTTGACGCACAGAGCCTGGGCACTTTTGCTAACAACAGCTCTCTCCCCTGCAAACCTGCCCTTCGCTCATGTGCTTCATGCAAATCGGCAAATAAATATGAAACACATGTGGATTTCATTCATATTCATGAGTGAAAGAACAAGGGAGAAAGATTTCCCAGGTGCATTCATGCCACTTTTCTACAAGAATATCAGGGAGTCATACGCCTGCACACACACAATGCCCGCGTGTTGTGACTGACATTTGATTTCAGACACGCTAGACTGTGAAAACTTGCACTTGTTCAGAGTGATCAGGACAACACACACACTGTTTGTTTTGTCACCTGTGCCTTTTTTTCATCTAAAGGTTATTTAAATGTGCTAGTAATGCATATCGTCTTACAAGGGGCCCCCTGAAACCTAGACATAAACTAGTCTGACCTCAGTTACCCGAGGTGAACCATAAGCACTCTAATTACCTTATAAACAGAAGCCCTTCCCTGAACCAACATGGTGCACCCAGCTTGGCCTGGCAGTGCTTGTGACACACTAATTCACACAATTCAGCACACAGAAGCTAACAGAAGCATGAACATCAACATTTGGATGCAGAAAGAATTTAGAAAAATGAAGAGGACATCATCTTCATCATGTGCAAGATGTGCACCATTGTCTCTTTTCAAACTGAAGGCTAATGCACTCACAAACAAACACACAGCTGTGAGACAACACATGCACTCTGCTCCATGGAGGCTTATTTGTCTAACATTGCTGCCAGTAATTCTGCATTCCTCACAAGAGAAGCTGTTTCTCAGAGTGAAGAGGACGCAGCTTCTGTACTCAGATTAGACTGATCGTGCTAAAAAGAGTGGGACGTAAACCAAACAACCATTATGACTACCAGGATTTTCGGCTCTTCTTGGACTTGTGTTTATATTAATTAAGGTCTTTATGACTTGAAGAGACAAAACAAACAAACTGAAGACACTGATGACATTTTTAAGATTGGAGCTTTTATAAATTACTCATAAATAAATAAAAGGATGGCTACAATCATAAAAACAAAAACACATGCTAGGGAACATGCTAACAGAAACATATCATCAATATACTAATGCATGAAACCGTGCACAACAAAACTTATTTCATCATCTACCCCATATGATGTACTTCTGATGCAGCTATGATTTGTACTATGAACTTCTTCCTAATTAGTTAAGATTTTTAGGCAAAGACTCAGAATAGAATAAAAAGATTATGACTGTGGGTATGGGATGTGAGTCTGATTGTGAGTAAGGTTACCTTACACCCTGAACTTCCAGAGACTCTCTGTACTTTGAAAGCATTTGGTGATAAAACACAGATCTACAGTTTCTACCTTAGAAACTAAGATGATCTAAAAAAGGCAGAATTTCAGGTCTCAACTCAACACAAAACTCAAAACAAAACAGACGTTATTGATTGTTTACATTTCCACTCTTTTCAGATCTTTCATATATTCATCAGTTGAATATGTATATATTATTTACATGTGTAATTTCACATGTGAAGGTAATGAATATATGTGTCTGCAGTTTTGAACACTGAATTATAAACTGCATAGGTCAGTCTAATTTGTTCATTGATGATGTGTTTTCATGTATATCTATTTCTTATTTGACCTGCCCAGCGACTGAGGATGGAAATTAGCTAGCATGCATTGTTTTCCTTTTTGTACATGGTCCCTGTCTGACAACTAAAGAGGAAAATAAAATCGAGTGAAAGTGTGTGGCTGCCAAATAATTGCTGATATGCTGCTTATTCTGACAATAACTTTCCCCAGACCGCTGAGTCCATATCTGATGATCAGCCTCAAAGGCCTCTGATAATATGCCACGCTAACTGAACCTTCAGGCTATTTATTTTCTCTGGATCTCAGACATTGTTTCATTTTTTCTCCTTTAACTTCACTCTTTGGCACAGTCCCTTCAATTTCTAGTTTTTTTTTAATTCTCTTCACATTCTATTTGTTTCATTGCGCCACACCATCAGTATTGTCTATTCGCCTCACAGTCAACATGAACATGCTATGTGTCGTGACATGCTAGTGTAAATACAACAGGACCCCCTGTTTACACTGCAATGAATCTGGTGTGAGCTTTAGTCAACGGATTGTTGTGGAAAACCTGCAACACAGGACTTTGCGTGGTTTGCACAAAACCATCTGTTAAATCAGACTTTTCCTCATCAACAGTACCTCTGCCCAAATTCTTTTTCAGTCTTTCAGTCTCATGTTTGGACCGCAAGAGCTTCCTCTTTCAATTCTTTCAGAAATATTCTCCTGCAGCTGCCAGTTTCTAATCCAGATCCTAAACACAGACCTGTTAAATGTTCACAAAGCAACTGTTCTGCAGACATATTGCATGCTTAGTATTCCATGCTGTTCATTAACAGCTAACTCTCACCTTTACACAGCAGGATCCTCTACTGTTAAGTAGAACTTCCAAGCTCTAACCCATATCATCACTCCCTCACGCAGCTATCAGATGCTCTAAAAATAAAGTATAATAAGAAGTTTCCAGTGAGCACTAATTTAACAAAGTGTAGGGGTTGTTGTGTTCTGCAGGGACATCAAACTGATGAACATGTCCGAGTGGTACTCTCAGACATTAAAGTGTTTAACCCTTATCTTGAGGAAAACCAGACTTGAGTGAATGATTGTGACATGACAAGAGTAATAATTCTCACAAATTAGCAGTCATAGGTAGTGACATGTATGTTATGGATGACATCTTTTGTGAATATTAATGTTACTGAGGTAAACTCTAAGAAATGTGTGAGGGTCAGAGCTGGAGCAGGAATGAGTCACATTTCGTTGGATCAAGCTGGTAGTACTTGAGGTTTGTTATGTGCATTTATGAGCAGACTCTTGGTATAAATATCTGTCCTTTGAGGGAGGAAACAGAGAGGAGAAGAGGATAAAGTCCTCTTTAAGCCAGAATCATTCATTGTGTGTGCTCAGATGTTTGACCTTTACACTCGAGCTTCATTTTTATGGCAAAGGTTTAGCTTAGCAGCTGTTTGGGCCCTTATGTGCCGCAGATACTTCCTGGATGTTATATAACGACAGAGAGATGGCACACATGGAAGTCCTGTTTTCCATATTTGTATATTGCTGGGATATTTGGATAAAGTTTCGAGCATTTTATTATGTCTAGTATTCTCTGGAATCACTGTGTAGGTAGCTTTCTCCAAATCTTTTAACTAAAACAGCCACTCCTTTAAAAATATTCAAAGAAATTCCCTCTTACTGATGAAGAAACAAAGAAAAAAAACAACAGTAATACCAGAATGCCTCAAAATGAAGTGAAACCTCAGGTCAACCGAGGCTTGCTCCCTTCATGTAGTCATCACAGATTAGTGTTACAAATGCAGACAAACTCAGCCACGCAGACACAGACGCACAGATAAAGACATAAGACTCTCACTGCAGCTTCAGGGACACCACAGTGCAATATAAACAAATGACCAAAGGTGCACTGCAGTTTGAAAGGCCTCATGGTTTAGACGTGTTTTTCTGAGCTTCATTTAGATTATGTCATTTAGAAATAAAACTCCGACATATCAAAATGTGTCTTATTTCTGCAAACATGCAATAGTTGTCAAGGCAAACAGTGGATAAAGTTTAGCCAATGCGTTACAGCCAGACAAAACTAAAGAACATTAAGAGAGACAGTTTCGTCTGCCAGTGCTGTATCCCCCCCCTTCACAGGAACACATAAAAAACAGGCTATGGAGTGCATCTTCCAAATGCCTGGATACCTTTGTGTTTTCAAACCTCCCACTGAGAAAACAAAAGACTCTTGGAAAGGTCATTCTTTCTGCTAAAAATAATACACTCAGAATTAAATAATCGGATGGTTGCAGACCATAATTTTCTCTGTAGCAGCGAGCAGGGGATCTTAACATTCTTTCTTTGCGTCTGTTGCTCTTACTTCAGCTCCTCTATCTCCAATTATTATCACTTATTATAATGTAATTAAAGACAACTGTTTGGAAACACCATAAAAGGTAACTGAGCTTGGAAAATATGTTTTTCCACTAGCTGATATATGTCTGGTAGGAGGAGGTGATTACCAACAGCAGTTGGAGCATGATAACCTCTAAACCCACTGTGTAGTCTAAGTTGACGTTGCATAGACTGTGGCATCCAAGAACAACTCAGCTGTTCAAGGCTACAAGAAAAATAAATTAACCATGTCTGGACTATACTAGGGTGGCAGATGTGCAGAAAATTATTGGCAACTGCACTGTTTTCTGCTGACACACCTATAGCCTAACAAAAGAGTTCCCCTTAAAATTTCACTAACATTTGGGGTTCAAGAATTAACCTGGAAAAGCAGATATTAGGGCAATGCAAACAGACGTGCAGACACTCAGCCTTGACTTTTCATCAAATTATGTAAGTGTTTTGGCTAAAATCTTTTTCACAACAATGTGGCACACAATCAACCCTCTGAAATCCACAAAACTCTAAATATGAGCTTAAATATCACAAAAGAGTTGTGTTATGTATTATATAAGCAGCGCTATGTTTGGATGTTCACTGCAAATTGCATGATGTCATATAAAAACACTGCATTAACGAAGCTTGAGTGCGATGTCCTGCGCTTACTGGGAACGGCCTAATCCAGAGCTTGAAAGGGTATGGTATTAAAAAGTAAAGCATGTCCAAGACTCAGAAATAGTAATTTCAGTTGTTTCATGGGAAGCTAAATCCTAATGCATGTGTGGCTACAGAAAAGAAGGGAGCGAGCCACATACAGAGATTGTGAAGGCTGAAATTTGAACGATAAGTTATAGCAGGTCTGAACATCAATTCAACCAGGAAAATAAAAACTGTTTAGATTAGACTCAGCAGCCAATTCAACCCAGTACTTGCAAGGTGTAACGAATTAAGTGTCCACTGAGTGCATTCACACATACTGTATATTTGCTCAAATAAAAAACAATGCCTCATTTGATCACTAGCATGTTATGTTAACATAACTTGTTGGCAATGACAGTTTGAACTTATTGCTCACAGCCTGTGACAGTCACACATATCTGGTACACAGCTAAGGTCTCTCTGGATTGGATTTACGCAAATGTATTGCTCAATTTCATGGCACTTATTTCAAACAGCTTCATTTTTGCCCTTTTGTTTTCATATGCTCTCTTGTGACACACTGGGGACAGAGAGGTTTAGTAAATGAAGGAAAAATGCAAAAATCTGCTTCCAGAGCTGTGTGTAGCAAGAGAATATGTTGCTTTTGATTACACGAAAGTGTTTCATTGTGGTTAGAGGAAACGTTCATCAATTTGACAAGTGCACTTATTTATCTATGTGCAAAGTAAATGAAGAGTGATACATCTTTGAAGTCTGTACGAATATGAAGCTACAGCCAGCAGCCTCTTAGTTTTCACTGACTGGAATCATGTTAAAAAAAACTTGTTTGGCATGTTTAATTAGCACAAAAACAAGTGGGAAAAAGCCCGCAGTCACACACACAGCCAGGCTGTTTTCCCCTATTTCCAAACAGATTTTAAACTGAGTAAGCTAACGGCCTCCTGGCTCCAACTTCATTTAGTGCATCTGTTAGAGTAGTACTGATCTTCTTATCTCACTGTCTGCTAAAAAGCAAATACCCATGTTTCTTAAAATGTAGAACAACCTTTAAACAATACAGTGTTTTCCTGTCAGATCAGATGTTTCCTTCTCCTCCGTAAGAGTCTCTTATATTAACTGCATAACATCCTCAATTAACAAACAATAAACAAGTGCTCTGCCTCTCATGCAGCCATACGTGGAATAAAATACAGCTGTTTATTGGCTACTTTCTGTTTGGTTGTAAAGGTTCACTTGAAATAAGGACTTCTCTTTGTAGATCTGTCTGCTGTCATCAGTTATAGCGACTATGGACAGTCATCTTGCTGTGATGGCATCTGCAAAATAATCCAACATCTTTTTTTGAACAAGACTCACGAAACAAAACACTAAGCTCAGCTCAGCCACCAGCTGGCTGTAACAGAGTCAGCCCAAGCTCTTTACTCTCTCTGTAGCTTTTCCAAAGTGTTGTCTTTCTCTCAGACAAATTAAACTAAAATGTGATCACATCATAAAAATGTTTAAATAATTCAAAACACAACACGATGAAATCGAGACGTGTTTTCACCACATTCTGAGCTGAGAAACATTTCATTTATATGAAGTAGTAAAAGTGACACCTCAGGAAATTATAGCGAGCGTGGCTATCTGCGGTCTGTTACAGTAAACCTGATTACACCTCCATGTGTTTCTAACTCAAACCATTCTAATGGACAGAGGCCAGTTATTACGAATCCCCTTCAAACACAGATATTTCTGTGGAAGCATGCAACTTTCACTTCAGGGAAATGCTGAAAGAATCTTGCGGGGAATGATAGTCATTTAATTCCTATGTTATTATTCACAGATTTAACAGCTCATTACTTTAACTGTGTGGAAAGATCTGCTGAGAAATACACTCTGCAATGCAAAAAAGCCATTGTACGTAAATGATGCCATAAAAAGACAAAAAACACATCTTAAAAAAACCTGTTTTCAAGAACAAAGCTCCCAAAAGGTCAAATGATATCAAAATATGTCTTAATTTTTTCTTTTAAATGCTAATATAGTAGGTTAAAATAGCTATAAAGATTGTGATGTATAAAGCAGATTTTCTCTCTCGGCAATACTGCAGAACCTCCTCCTCATACAAAAAACAGCAAACAACTAATAGAAATACAAATACATTCCTCTAAACTCAAAGCAGAGATCACCAGAGTCAGTTTACTGAGTAAGCAGAAATGCCTTATCAGGATTGACACTATATGGAGAATAAATAAAAAGGTTTAATAGGTCTTCCAGATGATAAGTACTTTATTGCCGTGCAAGTTTGGCTATCAAATAAATGCTGAATTCCAGCACATATTCACACATTCGCCTATTTACGGCCATGCTTCTAGTGTAGCTCTAATGGCATAATGGTTTTCCATGTGTCAAATGCTTTGGATTATACTGAAATACACAATTACCCTGCATAGTTCCATGAAACGTTGTGCCACTGCCGGATCACACTTCCAAATGATACTGATGTGCAGTCGATTTAATTGGACCGCACTCGAAAGACAGTCTGCAGTGAGTAGGATTGAGTGAAAGTAAACAGCAGTGTCTGCAAATGATGATGAAAGAAGTTTGTGGTGATAGGAAACTCTAGATGTTTTACTAAAATCAAAACCCAGGAAAGAATTACCAGAAAAAAAGTTTAAACGTGAAAACATCACTTGACTCTGAAGCAACATCGTCTTCACTGTGATGCCAACTCTGCACCGTGTGCTGCAGATAGGGCTGACAAACATGTAAACACAGTGCAGGAGCTGCTCTGATAAAAACACTGTGTGTTGACGCCACCATTAAATTACTCCAGCATCGGTTTTAGAATGAAAATTAATGCAATACACATCTATATCAATAGAGCCGTGACTGATTATATGTAACCAGAGCAATATGTCATATGGGTTCAGCATAACTACTAAACATCAGGACATTAGCAACATTAGTAATTACTTCAAAACACCATTGCACCTAAATTATTACAATTTGCTTTGCTTTTTAACAACTGTAATCCATTTGTTTGCGTCTTGCTTATTCTGCCATGTGCTCATAAATGCAAACAAGGACTAAAATACAGGACTACAAGCTTTGCCCTGAGGCAACTTATACTATTACCTGTTTTCAAACAAAACTCCAAAAAACATGTAGGGGAAAGTGGCACTATACGAAGTTGTCTTTTCTCTCAGGGTGATGCCTGGACAAAGCAGCCAGAAAGCAAGAAAAGCATTATTACTGTACCTGTGCTAATCTTGTATTACTGGAAAACAACACACTCAGGCATCAAGCAAACGTTGCTCTGGGGAGCGAACGCGTTAAAAATCGTGCCTAGTCCAACTACCTCAGATGTTTGTTCTCATGTGCTCCTCGGCCACAGTGCTGCAGTGTGAAAACAGCTAGTGACTATTACATGTAGGTGTTAAGTAGTTACTGTATTTTTTTCTGCTTTCAGCATATGTTCATGACAAGAAATGAGTAATCAAACGGAGAAGAGAGGAATGTGAGGTTAGCCCGCTCGAGGCTTTGTGGTGTTTGTGTTATTTTTATGCTGCAGTGAAATTTAATATTCCTTCCAGCGACTGCACATAGAAATTAGCCAACAACAGCTTACTCACGTTCTGATTATTGCTTGGTGCTGCATCTAATGTGAAAATAAAATGCACAGAAGGTAAGATGAGGACAAAGATAAATGACAGCAAATTTAAGCAGGCTGGTATTATGTAGCTCCAAAACTAGAGTCTGGAGAAGAGGACTGACCCAGTGATGGCGGTGGCAGTGATGAGTATCGTTAAAATAAATGACATCTGACTTAAAAATATTGAAATTCAGGAAGGAATGAAAAAAATTCTCAATGGAAGGAGAAACATCTGTCGAAAACCACAAAACTTGAAGTCCCTCTTACAAAATGTATTATTGCGCGTTGCAGCTGTTTACAATTTAAAATGACTGGTATGGATGTGTGTTCACTGAGGTGGCTGCTAGCTGCTGTCCTTCAGGACTGACAAATTAGTTGTATGTTGTTCCCACTAATGGCAGAATAAATTGCAGCTTCATGAGATCTAACGACGAATAACAAATGATTAAAAAGCACATCAAGGTGAAACATTCAAACTACTTTAATTATCTGATTAGCTTGTCAAGAAGTTCCTGTTTCACTGTAATAGGTATACAAACATTGTTTTAATGTATAGTGTTCTAGAGTGTAATTTTTATAAACTACATTGGGGTATTTAAAAAAAACAAAAAACATACTGAGTAAAACTAGAGCGCGGTCTTGGAAATACAGAGCCAACAAATGGGGCAGAAAAGCCACAGCGTGAGGTGTACTTATCACCACATCCCTTAACCACAGCAAAACCACAGCATGACCAAAGCGTGACCACACTTCGGTTCTCGGCGGAACGAGCCAGATGCACGAATGAGCATCAGCCAAGAGAAACAAGAGCGCTTTTTAAAGAAACCAAAACGTTGAGCAAAAAATGGCTGATACTTGACTCAGAGGAGGAAAAAAGTGCCTGTGACTTGCATGATTAGGCTGAATGTGAAAACAGACCACACACCAAACTCTTAAAGATCAGCTGACAGGTAATTACATGTAGAATGGATTATCATTTAGAAGAAACCACTGCAAAGGTAAAGAGGAGATATTCACAAAGATCATCAGCCAGTACATAAGAAATACTGACAAGAGCAATCAAATTTAAGTGTCCTCCATATGCTCTGACACACTCTCCAATAACCAATATAGTGTTTAAGTCTTTAAAATAAGTGAAAATGATCTACACGCTGTTGTCGAACTATTCAACAAAAGAAAAAAAGAGGCTTTAAGACACATTTTAAAGTATTTGAACTTTCGGGTGAGGCATGTTTTGTGTTACAGTTCTCAAATGGAAACAGATGGTAAAATGCATGTAAGGAACCAAATCAAATTACAATCTGTCCAGTAATGCTGTAAATGTTGAAATAAGTCTGATCAGAATCGGGATAGCATGTTTCTAATTATTCAAAGAAAGAAAATAAGAGACCAAAGGCAATAAACTAATAAAGCGAGGCTCCTAATTCCAAGTGTATTTAAAGATCATGTGTCATGAATGCTAATTTGAACCTTTAGCACAAGACATTTTTTTAAATATTCAACAGCAATTGAATCAACACATAATCTATAATACTGATGTAGCAGTTCGGTGTTACGTGCTAAAGACATAAGAGAGGAGAGAGGATGTTTGTTATTGCTGGTGCTTTACATCTGTCACTGAAGAATGCTCCTTAACACTAACATGTCCTCCCCTGCAATCACTATGATAACTTAAACATGATTGTACCTACCTAAGTGCTAAGGAAAGGGACAGGGAGGCTTCCTTTACCATATAAGGCGCATTACTAAGCTGCTTACCCTAGGGTGAGCTATTAAATACAAATACATATCTATAATACTTGCATCAGACAGAGAAGTGAAAGTAGCAGAGGTAATGACAACATTTGTGGAAAAAATTGATGCACAAAAAAAAATTCCTGCGTTCTGGAAAATAAACATTCAGACAATTTGATTTATGAAAATATGTATTTAAAATTCCTTGAACAATGAGGACAAGCCAACAGAACCGTGTAGGTCACAAGGGTGCCCTACCAGTATGGGAGTAGCTTCAAAGCAAATACAGTGATAGACCACTGGAATCAGCAACGAGAGACAGGATACAACCTAGGTGTATCAGGTCATGCACAGCAGATTTAGTCAAATGATCCCCAGCAATGATGATACAGCACACTAGCATTATCTACTACTACACCAGATTAAACATAAGTCATCCACAAACAACAAAGTAATGCAGGGTCCAATGGGAGCAGTACAAGTCAAGGCACATAATTATGGTGACATGAGTGAAAAGACTTAATAAACCTGTCCTCTAGCTCCTAGGTTAAAAACATATGTCAATAATGTTAAAGTGAGGAAACCTCACAAAGCAAGCAGGAAATACTACAGGTTTCTTTGTTTCTTTTTATTTTAACCAGTTTGTGGTTAAAGTACACACATGTATGTACATGTCTTTCTAAATCAAGTTTCTTCTCTGTAAAAAAAAAAAATTACCCTGGAGGTTCTGGTTAGAGTGGCCCTCCAGCTTTCTGAACATACTTTTATACTTTCCATGTCTGCGTTTCCGTTAGTCCCAGTGACATAAATTTCGTTATTGGATGGTGAGCGTGAGAATTTAACCAACTATGAATGTACCCAGGCAACAGACTTGAAGAGGACTTCAAAGAAATATAACAGCAGCTATGTCGGCAACAAAATATAATCCATGGCTAAGAAAGTAGTATTGTAGTGCAATCTCAGGACAAGATCCCTCCTTGGGAAGTTGCTGAATGACGAAAACGTGAGACAGGTAAGACCAGGGCTAGCTGATTAGCATAAACTGAACTTTCTCAAGAAGTAGACTGTCCACAAATAAACTGATCGTGGTTGGGATTGGAGGGGTGACACTAATAAAAATGTAAAAGTATTTTGTCCTGCCCAGGTACTGTCTATATGTTCAAAACTCTGTTCCTTCCATATAATATTCTGCCTCCTACTATAAACCTGCCTCAGTTAGCCTGAGTAAAACTAGATGCAATAAGATATCAAACTTAGGTAAAACATAGTTTTCTTTTTTGTCAGCTCAGTCATGCAATGTGTGAATAAGTGTGAATAGGGCACAAGTATAAGTTACTGGGTTGAGCAGGCAAACCATGTGCAGTAAGGCTGTTGTTGAGGCCTGGGTTTGAATCTGCCTCAAGGCCATTTACTGCAAGTTTCATCCTCTCTGCTCTTTCTCTCAGCTTTACTATCTAAACAAAAGCTAAAATGGATTTGAATAAACTCCAAAGCAAGATCATGTTGAATTTTAGAGACACTAATTGCTGTTGATATGTTACTTCTTCTTTTTTTTTTTAGAGTGTATGATTACCTGAATGTTGCTGTTAGGAAAATTCTCTGTCGGGGTTATTAGTGTAGAGGATTTCTTAGCCTGCACATTTTTAAAATCCCGTTTAAACTATGTAGTTCTGGTCTGTCTGACATCATCCTGTATCCCATGTGAACGTGTGTCTTAAAATCATTAATACAGAGTCCCACGCAGCACAAGTTTCTCAGACATGGATTGAACATTGTTTTTAGTCACTAACCAGCTTTAATCCACGTCTGGGAAACTGAACAATTTTGTTTTTTTAATTGATTTTTTGGCTTTGATGTTTAATTTCATACCAAGAATTTCTCCAAAAAAGAGAATTTTATGATGAAAATGATTCTTAATTAGGAAAAGCCTTTCTTCAAAACAACGAACATCAAGGTAATTGATCTTTGACACATGACCAATGAGCTTCTTATGACATCAGTTTGATGATGTCTACACCAGAACCTACATTCATGATTTCTCAAATCATTATGTTTTTTCCTATTAGGTTTCTTTGCCTCCAAGGGGTGAAACCCATGATTTATTATTGAAGAGAAGAGAGGCGTTCTGGATATTCATTTTGCTGACATTGTCATCTGAAGGACTGAATGATGAACTTGTCCTCATGTAATGTTGTAGTTTATTGATGACCTTATATAGATGTTCAAATGTACACGAACACTGCTTCTCTATAGCCAATGCAAGTCGCACAGACTGAAACATTGTAACTGGATAAAAATAATGGTGAGCCGGGCAGTGTGCGGAGGTTATATTAGATATTTCTCTACTCAAATCAGTATGTTAAAACTGAATATTACTAGCATCTTGGCTCTTCTGGCCCACACAACAGAAACTGAAACAAATATTTGTTTCCGTCCAAAAGAGAACTAAGTAATGAATAAGTAATGATGGATTTACAATTAGGTCTATAAGCACAGAACAGTACATGCAGGTGCACCTAATCCCTCCTTTTCAAGAGTAATGTATTTACCAAAGTGGGACATGCACACAAGGAGATAATTCATCAATACTGTAGATGAGCAAAAAGACCAGACATCAGAGTAATGTACACAATAACAGAGCAGGTACACTTTTAGCTTTGTACAACATCTGGCAAAATTATTATTATTTATTCTGAAAAGAACAAGAATTGTTATTATTGTAAACTTTCAAAGCTGTAATGCTATAAAAACAATAAAAAAAAATGTGTTTGCAACAGGGAACATCACACTTTGATGACTACCGTTGAGTCTAAATAACAGCAAACCAGCTTATCAGAGTGGCTGTGAAAGAATATGCATAGATTGGATATTCTGGATCATTTCTAGGACTTCCATACAACCTACAAGATAAGGAATCATGGGACATGGACGTGCTGTCTGACTTGGCGAGAAGGTAATTTGCTGGAAAAGAGAGACTTTTCTCCAAGAAGGTACCGGTCTAAATTAGAACTAATTTTAATACATCAACAACATAATTTATTTTGCCACCCAAGGCCTCATTTTCTGCTCCCTATAGAGAATCAAAAGCGCGTTGAGTTTACCACAACTTGTAGTGTTATGATTGTACTATTTTTGTTGTTGTTGGCAAGCTCTAGTACAAGTGTGTTAATCTAATCAAGTAAGTAAATCTGAAAATACATCAGTATAATCAAGTTTTTAGTTCATAACGTAGTCAAGACAAAATGACCAGTACCTAAAAAAACTACAATATTTTTTACTCTATTTTTATATTCATGCCCTCTACAACCACCGAGAAACAAATTCAAACCGCAACAACAAACAAGCCCCGACATAAACCAAGTGGTTATTGTGTAACAATTTAATATAAAAATCTTCTGCCTTTGCAGATACACCCAAACCAAAACAAAGTTTTAACCATCACTAAGTAAATCATGTTTATGGTGGAATTTTACATTTTCAATTTCAGTTTTTGAAGTTACCATATCGCTAGCAAAGGTACCAGTTCAGATGCTTAGACCTAATTCTGGAGTGCAGTTTGTTGGTTTTTGGAGCTTTGGTTGAAATAAATTAGGAAAAGAAATGATGCTTTATTTCTACTGCGTCACTTAATCAGCCAGTTTTTCCTGTTAAATGTACATCAAATTGATGCACCTTACCATTAGGAATAATTAGCTCCTAGTCTTTCTCATTTAAACCCTGCTTTGTATTAAGTGAAAGAACGCATAGCGATATCAAGTGAATGATTAATAATTATTACTTCTTATTTGATTTTTTTTCTTTCTGGGGTCAACTGTTTGAATGCTTGATCTTTGTGAGGCGATTAATTGGGCAGCTGACTTCCTCCTCCTCTTAACATCTTTTTAATGTTCAACAGTGTGGGAGATGTCGCTGGAGAGCAAAAAAAGCAAACAAGAGTTCACAACACACTGTGTATTAAAGCAGTCTGCTACAGTTAACAGGCTTCATACCCACTTTCTGGCTTCTGATACAAAGCAGATGTTGATATCTTCTCTCTGACAGGACATTATGTATGATTTCAGGCATTTGGTTTATTATTATGGAATATATCTAACCACACTCTCATGACTATGTCAGTCACAGAGATCATATATTCAGTACTTTTTAAAGGAAAGGGTTTATGACATTTTAATACCAGCGCTTGTGGTCAAATAACAGTTATTTGAGTTGAAGTTGAGGTAATGCAATGTTTTAAATGATTCTCTCTCAGCTTTCCACTTTATTGATCGTAGTATATTTTTAGAGTTTCAATCAACTTTAAATTACAACTTGTTCCCTTAGCTTGCTGTTATTACTTAAGTGAAAGCATGCAAGTAAAGTTTGTGTAAAAGCATACAATCTGTCGAGTTGATCTGACTTGTTAAATCATGTGTTACCCATTGACTTAATATAAGTTGTTCTTCTAACAACTTTTTTTCTTACCTCAGTATCAAAACATTGAACAGTTAAGGTCATTTTGAACAGTTAAGGTCATTCATTTTCAGCCATCTTATCTATAGTTTTGCATCTACTGGGGTTAATTCTGGTTAACTCTGTTTCACTGCAAGGACTGATGAGAAACAGCTTTTCATTCAATTTCATGCTCTTTTCTCAGACGACTCACTTACTTATTGCACTGCATTTTTGTTTTTTGTTCAAAGACAAATAGCTTATTATGTTGTCATACCTTAAAATATTTGGCTTAAATATATAATATTTAAGCCAAACCTAAGACTGTTTTGTGTTTGTGCTATTATTATTCATAACATGCCTCTTTTGGAACAAATGGAGAATAAAATAGAAGAAGAACAAAACAGTGCTTCAGTTCTCCAGTTATCTTCCAAAATCTTTCTACTTGGACTCTTTTTTGGTGTCCATAAACGAGTAGGAAGACTTGATTCATATCAAGTCCAACATAAGTATACGATAACTGGGTTGGTAAGAAATAAAGACACAGTCCAAGATTAGGTATAATAATTTTCAACTAGCCTACTTTTTTTCAATTGTATTCATCGTTTTCCATTGGTGAATGTTCGTTCCTTAGTCTCAAAATATTCACTGTGCAATTAATGACTCATTATATTGTATCAATGTGTTTTTACAGACAGAAGATCAGCATGAGAAGACATTCAATTGTTGGAAAATTGATGCAAAGACATATATCTGAGGGGCTCTACCCAATCAAATAGTTTACAATAGTGAATGTTTGCCTGCGGCTCAGTTGACTTTCACTTAGTAACATCATAACATGGAGGCTTTTCTGGGTTACTTTTTTTTCCATTATAGAAATTTCCTGAATGACACTACACATATGTTGTCTATAAATCTAGGCTCATTCTGTTTTTCAGTCCAAAACATTTACAACATCATAAGAATCGTAGTAGTCCAGAAGAACAAAACATCATTTTACTAGGGTCTGCTAAACTGTGCTGCGATATATCCTTCACGGATCATTGGAGGGACAACGGTATGGCAACAATGCCCTGCAAAATGTATTTCTCGTGTTGAAAGCTTTTTGAATTGGGACACGGAACAGAAGTCCAAGTGAGAGGATCATTCCAAGGTGCAGAACAGATTTAAATATGATGTGAAAAACAGATTTAAAACCAAAGGAAACAAGGGAGACTTAAGGTCTTGTTGCCAAGCTGAATAATCAGGCTGAAGTGATCACTTCACTGGAGCTGAGCAGCACCCCCAGCTGTGCCTGAATATGACTTGGAATTACACCATAAATCAGTTACTGATTTTATAGTGAGGAGACAATACTTCTCATTCCTGTTGGCACTTTTGTGCATTTCGTGATTCACCAAAATACAAGGAGTAATTGATACTTACAGGAAATACAACAAAAGAATCCAGAGAAGTTAACTGGAAATAAATGATTGGACATTTATAGGACACAAACAGTGCTGTTTGGATCAGCCAAGTGCATGTGTCATGACTAAGATGTCCCACTTGGGGGGGGGGGGGGGGGGGGGGGGGGGAGGAGAGGAGGGGGGTGGGTTGTGGTTGTGTTGTGGGG
>VURO01002860.1:74614-89492 GCA_015108175.1 Pelvicachromis taeniatus | reverse complement strand
AATATGGTTGGAAGGCAAAAAAAAAAAAAAGATGAGAAAGTCAGGAGGGAGAAAAAAGATAGCAAGGTGAAGACAGAAAAGAAGAGGAGGAGGAAGAGGAGAGGGGCGCTGGTGGTGAAGGAGGACTGAAAGAATGCTGACGTCTCCAGAGCTGATTAGCGTTACACAGAGACATCACACCCACAGCCGAGAAAAATGCTGAGTATGGAGAGAGGACAGGGTGTGAGGAGATGGGGGGGGGGGCAAATGACAAGGGAGAAAGAAGAGAAGAAAAAAAAAGAAGCAAGTGAATAGGGAGGAGCAGGAGGAGGAGAAGGACAGAGGAGGAAGGGGGGTGGGAAAGCATTTCGGTGAAAATGCATCCTCAACACATTTGTAAGAGCTTAGCTGTGGAGTACAGAGGGAGGGGGAGAGAGAGGAGGTGGACGAGGAGGTGGATAAAGCCCCCCATAAAACCCTGAACTCAGCAACGACCACAACTAAAACCTCCAATTAGAAAAGTTCTGAAGCTGATCCAATGCAATGAAACCACTACTGACCACCTCCCTCAACCTACTGCAACACAAAACATAAAAATAACAACAACAAAAAAGAAAAAAAAACGACTTCACATCTTTTCCTGTTGACAAATCAAATTCCACAGAAGGGACGAAGGGATAGTCTGGCAAATAAGAACTATTGAGAATAAAACCAATACATCCACACTCAGACCTGGGGGGAAAAAAGAAAAATCAATTCAAGCATTTATTTTCCCCAAGGCTCCTATTGCAACTCCCCCGGCAAACATGTCAGTGACAACTATCTGTCGGCTGACCGTCTTTCTCAACGAAAAATAGTTCCACAATGAAAGTGGCAATGATTGAAGTTAAATGTCCTCGTTGGTTCAAGAATAATTTTATACTACCCTTTTTATCGATTACAACAAAATGAAATCAAACATTCTTGATTGAGAGCAAAGTAACCTGACCTTCTTCTCTCAGGCCCTTTTCTTTTGTTCCCCAATCTGCGTAACAGACACGTTGACCCCTGTATGAGCTAGCTCACAGTCCACAAAGTGTTGACATAAAAATTAAATGCAATGACGTAAATTTGTGCCCAGTGACACGAACAGAGGTGCAGGTTAAAATATTTTTAACTTTGATTCACACTCAGTGATTCTCCGGACGCCTCCAAAAAATTCAAAATAGAAGGGAAGCTTAATGATGCTTTTTTGATAAAAGCATAAAAGAAACAAAAAAAAAGGAAAAAAAGAGCTTGCTATTTCCAGGACTTCATACTAAGCCTTGAAAATGCTACTGTAAATGTGTTACTGTTACTGAAACAGCATGCAGCATGCAAGCAACCTACAAATTCAACAGCACATCTGATGGCAATGATGCTATGCAAAGGTAGACTGCTGACTGGCTGAAAAGTTTGCTTGAACAGAAAAGGAAGCGGCAGCAGAGTTCAAAACAAAGACGGAGAAGCATGAGAAAAAAAAAACTGTTGTTTTAAACACTCAGTTTCACTTTACTACAAAGTTCTTGGTTTCTTATAACTTCTCTCTGATCTATAGGAGCTTAGCTAAAGAACCAACAACATTACAATCATGAACGAGAATAACCTACAGGCAGGTCGTTTCTGACAGCGTCCCCTGGTGACAGCGTACAGCTACAACATTTAGAGAACGAGCCACGTATGACCAAAGTTCAGCCAGGCTGCTGTCATGATGCTAGGCAAAACTTCACTTCACATTTGATGTGAATTATTAGATTGGGGTGGCTAACTCCAGGCCTTGAGAGCCGGTGTCCTGCAGGTTTTAGATATCACCCTGGGTCAGCACACCTGAATCAAATGTTTAATTCATGACCAGGCCTTTGGAGAACTTCAAGAAATGTTGAGGAGGTAATTTAGCCATTCAAATCAGCTGTGATGGATCAAGGACACATCTAAAACCTGCAGGACATCGGCTCTCGAGTTGGCCACCCCTGTATTAGATCATTGGGTCCGACCTTTCCGGCTTTACTCAAAGTATTCATGACTGCCAGGTGCTGTGGTCCAGCATGACTGCATGATGTACTGGGAGGAGGCACGTTTTTGCTCTCCTTTGACACACATTTCCGACATAGCTCTTGTAGAGCTCCATCATTTTATAACTTTATAAATTTTGTGGATTCATTGCGGAAACAGTTGCATAGTGTCAAAGTATCTGGTAGTAAGTTAAAGAGATTTTTTTATTGAGATAGTTATTACGCCGTCTCAGGCCTACCTTTTCAAGGGGGCTAAGGTCATTTAACCACACGAACAGGTGTTTTACAGTTTTCACATCATGAGTCCATTAGAGTCCAGGCGACGTGTATTTTGTCATCAGACAGTGAGCATGGAGCTTTGAGTGTACTTCCACATGTCTTCCAGATTAGCATGACTATGCAGACTCAACTGCAGAGATTTGACTTGACATTGCACCAATTATGCATGTGTAGTCGACTTCAAAGAACTATAAAATGGGTTATAACTCAACCGTAGTGTCTCCAGCTGTCCGCGGCTGCAGCAGAGTATAATCGCTGCTTAAAGGTGACTGTGCTTTTTGCATCAGGACCCCTCTGCACTGGAACAACCTGCCTGAAGAGGTCAGCCTCCCAGTAGCCTCCTTTAAATCACCTCAACACGTTTGTAAAGACTTTCTTTTATGCGATGACGTTACACGTACGATGTTCTTACTGCCCCGTTATCACCCTTTCCGTTGTTTATTGTGGAAGCTTCCTAATTTTAGTTTCTCATTGACTTTTATTTTTAATCATTCTGTCTTGCACCCAGGATGAAAACCAGGGTAATAGTGCAGCAGGATGCGATCATGGGGCTAATAAAGATAGATTAAAAAGAACAAAGGACACAGCGTGATGAGACATAGACTGCTTTCTCTCGCAGACAAACAGGATGATGAACTCTCTCTGTGTGGCTGGCTTCAGACGGTGCTCTAATTAATCTTGTTTGCGAGAACCTTTTGCCCCGGCCTCTACTGCCACACAGAGAGGAATTTCTTAGAAAGAGACTTCCTATTTAAGAGCCGGTGGCCTGCTGCAGACACACACAGTGGAAAATAAATGGCCAGATTAGTCGCTCCAAAAATGACCCGGGGGCTGCTACGAGTGGGTGTTTGCACGCATAAACAAGTGAGCATATATAGCAGATGATCAAGAATAGATTGTAAGAGTCACAAGTCATTTGTGATGCCGTGGCATTGCTGCGTTTATTGAATAATCCGACAATAACAACTGCTTTAACTGTGTCTTCTCCCTCAGGCATTTCTCTAAGCAATAGCAGGGGGGAAACACAAAGGATGGCAGCTGAGTGAAGCAGTAGAAGCGCACAGTAGGTCGTAGAGAGGACATGACAGAAAGACATAAAGGGAGCAAAACGCAGGGAGAGTGAATTGAAACCTCAGAGAGCTACAAAACTCAGCTCCTGGCTGCAGTCCACCTCTGGATTGTTAAAAAACAGAGCGAGTAGCTCTCATTGATCCAGTGTGGGCCGAAGATGGTGAGGGAGTCGGTAAATAATTAACGATGAGCACTGTGTGGAGTCTAATTGAGAATTAGGAATCAGATCAGAGATAACGGCAACCTGTGTGTAGAAAAAAAGGGAGGAGCAGCGATACAGGACCTTGGGTCTGAGGAGCTGAGGAGTGACAAGGAGAGAAGTCACTAGTGTGTGTGTGTGTGTGTGTGTGTGTGTGTGTGTGTGTGTGTGTGTGTGTGTGTGTGGTTGGAAGTATTGGACGTAACCTGATCTCTTGAGGGAATGGACAAGACTATTGATTTCACATTTGGACCGATGCCCTGTAGGAAGCAGGGGTGCTGACACATCCTCACTGTGTCTCTGTGTAAGGGAGGGTGACACAGACAAATAAGAAGAGACTTACCCATGTGGGTGCTCGCTGCTTCAAAGTGTCGTCAGCTCTTTCACCGAGCACATAAATGACTGTATTATGAAGTGCTGATAGACTGTATGCTTTGTGGTCATTGCTACAAACAGATGTTCAAACATTGTACCAACAATGTAGGCTGGTACGGTGTATGTGACGCCTGTCAGCACAGAGATGTGCGTGTGTGCTTGTGTGTTGCCATGGCAGTTTCTCTTTGAATAGATGCAGGGCAGCTGAAATTTGGCTCGCTCTGATGCTGGTGAGCTGTTGAGTCCTCGCACCTTACCGCCCACCAGTGTGACCGTGCATTTTCACACTCCCTCTCTTTTCTAGTCTCACTTTCTCCTGCTCTTCCTCTCACCATCTGTCTGCTTCTGACATCCTCCCCATCTTTCTCCTCTCTCTGTCCCCCATCTCTTTCTCTGCCCCTCCTTCCTAACTGGCTGCGTAAGCCGGAGTGGTTGAGTGATCCTGAATGCACTCAAACATGGTTGTGTGTGTGTTTATGTCTATGTGTGTGTGTGTTTCTTCCCTGCTTGCAAGCTGTTGCTCGTACTTGACTAATGACATGAGAGCTGTTGTTTCGGCCAACCCCCCTCCACAATCTAATAGCTGGCTCCGTTCCTCTATTATTATTGTACCCATCCATCATTCCTTCTCTCATGCTCTCTCTCTGGCCTGTTAACCATCTCATATGATTCCCCCCAGTAGTCCATCCCCTTGATGTGCTCGCTTTCATGTGACACATGCCACTTCTTATTCGGGTTCTGTTTTTGACTTATGTTTACAGGAGCGTCTCAGCGTCTCATTTGAGACAATCCTTAGATTTCGGTGCACATTTCCATCAACGCTATCTTGTGTTTAGTGCGGCCGTAGTCTTGTGTGAAAGAAGGATGTAGCCACACTACGACGACACACACTGGTTTGTGGACCCCAGTTTTAAAGCCTAAAATTTAGCGTTATGTGCACAGGGCAACATATAAGCACAAGTTGACTTGTTAAAAACATTTTATTTTAGGAATTTACAGCTCGAGTAAATTCAGGCGTTAGGATGTGAGATGACTCGGGGCAAGTTATAAAATATACTTCATAAAAAAACAACAATATAGAACATAATGACGTGGTAGTCTAAACTTACACATCTGGAATTGCTGACGAATCGATCGACAGCAGGCAGTGGCAGTGTTACTTTCATTTTCAGGCATTACTCTTGCTGCTGGTCATGACATCAGTATGGTTTCTGTAGCATAAAACAGAAACCGTCACAAGTGAGGCTTATTTCTATTTTGGCATGGCTCTTACTTTAATGTATTTTACTTGTGTAGTGTACAGCTTTGAGTGTTCCTCATGCCACATGAGCTCCACCCATACTGTATGTCCCTCGCCCCTTCTTAAATTAAATCTGTAATCATCTTGTCACAAGCTTTCTTCATTAACCTTTAGGGCTGCAGCCACCCTAAATTTTCCCATTCATCATGGGCAAACAAGCACAGTGTGTTATGTCGTTTTCTGAGTCAGACATCACAGGCTACTACAGGTCAGCCAAGGCTGACAAACCAGCCACACCTAGTTGGACTTTTGGTCCAGCCACTCCCTTGTTCAAAGAGTTCTTTTACTGGAACTTGAAAGTTTCCTCTTTTCCTTCTTTTTACTTGCATAATGCCCACATGTTGACGTAGGGATGGCAGCCCTCTGGCTTTCATTTTTCCTCTCCTGCTATGACTTTATATGAAGGGAGACAACCAGGGGGAAAAATGGCAAGACAAGGAGAGAAAGCAAGGATGGGGGTGGAAATGAGCAAATAGCCACCATCTGCACGGCAAACGCAAGCCTGGAAATGTCACAAGCTCGCACATTTACAAGGAGATCGTATCTATTTTTTATTGTAAAAACCAAGCATTTGTGTGCGCCAGGCTTTGATCTTTGACAGAAGACTTATTTCGACTGTCAGGCCACAAACAAGATTACAAGACGCGCTCGAAAGCACCTATTGCCTTCAAATGGCTACAGGATGTCATTATGATATTTTGACACTTGGCTTTTCAGCGTGGTGTTTTATGGGCGACTGTGATGACACAAACACATGCATGTGTGAAAGGTGAATCATAGTCTGACGGGCTAGACGTGCATTTTGCACCAGATGATGGTCTGACATGAGAAAAAGAGGAGACGAGGGTGAGGAGGGGGGGTGAGAAGATCAGAGACGAATGCATTTGAGGTCACGAACTGTAGCGCATTAAAGCTGCTGTTTATTTTAAAGGAGTGGGTGATGTTCAGAAACATTCATTTAACGTGTAGTTTCCTTTTGTAGGTTTACCAAGAGTTTTTAAATGAGCTGTATTGTGTGGAACAAACGGGCTGGACAACAAACTGCTGGATTTTTAACAAGGAAGGTGATCACCAGAAAACCTGTCTAGTGACATGGCTGTTTTTGGGTTTATAGATTTGCATGTTTTTATACACTATGGTGCTAGAATATACAGCACTACTGGTTGGCGATATCTGGTCCCTACCGAGGTTGCACAGGTAGTCCAGCTCCTCCAGGATGGTGCATCAATGTGCGCTATTGCCTGAAGGCTTGCTGTCTCTCTCAGCACAGGAGACAGAGATTCCAGGAGACAGGCAGTTACTTTAGGAGAGCCTGACAGGGCCGTAGAAGACCCTTAAACCATCATCAGGACCGCTGTCTGCTTCTTAGTGCAAGAAGGAACAGGATGAGCACTGCGAGAGCTACAAAATTACCTCCAGCAGGATTCTGGTGTGAATGTCTCGGATCCAACAATTAGTAGCAGGGCGGCCTGAGGGCCTGACTTCCTCTTAAGGGCCCTGTGCTCACTGCCCGGCACCATGGACTCCGACTGATATTTGCCATAGAATACCAGAATTAGCAGGTCAACCAATGTCTTTGAATTCAGCCTTCTGTAGGTTAATGATCTTAATTTCCATTAACCGTTTTGGTATCTTTTCATTCCTAACCCATTTCACAGTCCATAGCAGTGTAAATAAGGTTGGATATAAAAATGGCCTTTCACAGATGCATAATCACACAATTTTTGGTTTTTTTTGTTTGGTTTTCCCTCTAGATTCCCTCACATTTTTTTCCCACACAGGTAATCAGCAGCATTTACAGCACTGGGACATGCATTACCACTCCCAGGCTCGATGACTGACCGCGTTTGGAGCTATTCCTGTCTGAGTGTTGCAGATGCTTTGCCTACTTCCTCTATTTCAGCTTTGTTTGCATCTGCCCCCAAAGATCTTTATCGGCATGAGCATTTTGTGTTCCATTAAACTTGTTATTGCCATGCTGTTTCTGTTTTTATTTCATGTTTCTTCTCATTTTGGCGTTTTTTGAAACGGTGATATAATGTGTTGAGAATATTTTTAGATGAGAGGTGTCAGACACTGGCGTTAAGTTATTTTTGCAAAGATCGTTTGAGAGAAGAGGAAAATAGCTGTGAGGAATAGGTGTAGATGACCCCTACACTACTCACTGCAACATTTCAGCACACATACAATTGAGGCTTGGTAGAGTTTTGGGTCCCAAAATAGCATATTTAGAGGTAGTTGGGGAAACATTCAGTCAGTGGAGTATCTGGTCACAACAGTGTTTACACAGCTCCAGTCATTTTCCACCTCGCAGCCCTCTGACTTCCTGTGTGATGGAAATATGAAAGGATTTATTTGTACCTCAAATGTTGAGAGTAGTTGATCATTTGAATGTCGACTGCAGGCAGGACAGGTGCTGCTGAAACTGTCAGTGCGTTACACTCGGCACATGTTTTCCCTTCTCTCGAACTTTGAGATCATCTAAATATTAAGAGAATAAAAATCCAGGACAGACTACAGCTATTCCTGAATATTTGTGCTTCCCTACAGGGTTTAATATTGGATTTTTAGTAACAAAACATGCCTCTGTCACCCAGCCAAAGGCTTGTTTGAAGCCCGTCATGTCATATTTGGTGTGAAAACAGGCCTTAGGCAGCATTAGTCACTCCAGCTAACGTAACCTAAAAAAAAAGAGATCAGCATGTTCACGTTTTAACCAGTCCAGCTTTGTTTTCTCGCCTTAAGAGAGAGCTACTCTTTATGAGAGTCACCCTGTTTTCTGTATTGCAGTAGAAGTAGACTTGAGACATCTGCAGCCAGTTGGGTTAATAAAAAACTCCCAGTTAATCAGTGCATACAAGGATGGCAGGCTTTTATTAAGAGTTGTATGTATGGAAACATATTCCAGACACAATAATTAAACAACGGTTTAACATCGAGTCTTCATATTGCTCCCTTTCTAATCCTCTCGATACGCTCTGATCTGGATGACTTGGTCTAAAGATAGACACGTCTTTCTCTTCCTCCTCCTCCCACATACTCAACCTCCTCAGCACCGGGTGCTTAGTGCGCTTTCTTTAACATTTCGAGATTTTTGTTCTTTGAAAATACTCTGCATCTCTACTTCCCTTTGCTCACTGGCTAAAAAAGTGTTTACATGAAAACAAAAAAATGAGGCTGCAGAAAGAGATACCACGGGAAAAGACCTTTGACCTTTATTCTTTCACCCCAGACCTCTGAGCTGCCCAGCAGTCACAGGAGACAGATGAATGGCGGTCATGCTCAGACAAGACAGACGTGACCGTGCAGCATCAGCAGGGAAAAGGCCACGGCTGGTTTTAGTTTGCGATGCTGCCCATAGGAGTGCATTTGCGCACTACATACACACACACATATACACAAACGCAACTTCCTCCTATCCCCGTGTCTCTCTCGGGTCATGCTCCATAAGCTTAAAAGCAGGGCCTCAGGTGGTAATTCACTTAAACCTGCAGCAGCATCTGCTGTTAAGGCCGTGATTCCATTAGAATGACAGCAACTATTTCCAAAGTGCTCTTTGTTTTTGGCTCTGCATCATTTTTGCTCTATTTTTGCTCTTTCTGCATCTAGACTAAATACACACCTACAGCATATCTATATATATTTGTACTTGTTTGTAGACCTAACCACAAATCTGTGTGTGTGCTTGTGAGTGAGTGAGTGAGAGAGAGAGAGAGACTTTTATAAATGACTCCAGGTCTTTTACACACAACTGTAAAGTGTCCTGCAGTGTGACTCATTCCCTGTATGTGTATTTACATATAGAATAAACTAGAGGAATAATGGCAGTGCAGGCTTATTTGATTTTTAGTCATTTCCTCTTGTGCTCATCTTGATGCCATAGCTTGGGATACTCACCTCATTTTACAAAATCATGGCTGTGACCTAAGGGGCCCCATGTGGAGCCACATTTCACGGTAGCCAAGGAGACAAACGATTCAAATTGTTTTACCATGTAACATGCGTGGGTGTAAGGTTGGTGATGTCTGAATCTCACTTTCAGCACCTCAAGTTTCGTCTCCCCCATGCTTGCAAGTGCCACCCTCACCACTACCGCCACTATAAGTGGTATGGATAAGCTGGACGACAGCTGGAGCTTCCTGCCAAGAAACAAGCCATGGGGGAAATTAGGAATTTTGCACATCCTGGCTATTTCCTGTTCTGACTGCCACACACGTTCATGAGTGCATGGATGTAATTTTAAGCGCACACACATACACTGGGTTGTTTTTGTTTACATACTCATAGACTCCATTCTTTCCTCCACAAGATGACAAGTTCATGTTTCTCATGTGTTTTAATGAGAGTGCCGGAAGAAGGAAGCTATCCATCATCAACAGTATAATAAACACTCTGCAGTGACAGCTTTGGTCTGTAATACAAGCTAGTAGCACCAGCTTCAGGGTATGTTTTCTACATGCACCACATACAGAGACTTCTAGTAATAAGCTTGCTGGAATTTAACTGAAATAAGCACCCCTCAGCTGCTTAGCTTTTTATCTTTTGTCTCTTTTGCTACCGATCTTCAACACATTCTAACAACAAAGCTTTCAGATCATCAAGTGTTCAGTATAGCAATAAAGGCAAAGGCACACAAATACTCACATATACTAGCAGACGTTTTGCTAGATCAAAAGAACAGGGGTCATCAGCAGGGTTAATCCCAGTTTGGTACAGTCCCCTCTAGTGACTGACACCACATAGCTGGGATAACATGGAATGACACCCTCTGAAAACATCAATGGGATTACTCTGGAATATTCCATCTGTCTGGCCTGTTTTGGGGCCTCCGGACTGTACCAAGACAGGGGTGCACATCAAGGGAAAAATGTTCTGATTTAGTTTATTTAATATCTAGTGTTGAATTTACAGTAGTGAAATATTTTTCTTTGTGTGTGCCGAGCTGAAAGTGTGCAGCAAGAAAATGTGTTTCTGCACTCGGCACTTCCTCTGGCATCTGACCGGGTATCAAAGCCGTGACCCTCCCTGTGCTCAACCGTACTTTGCTTCCACTTGACAGGTCTATCACCATAGTAGTGAACGTTCTTCCTCTGTGCACATTGGCTTTTGGGGGAACATCTTTTTTTCACATGGACCGGAGACCATCGAATTAGAAAGAAATGCAGAAGAACGTAAGGCACACATCAAGGCTGCAGATTGTTTTGCGTTGTCAATTGGAGCCATTTTCCGTTATGATCGCCTCCTTCATATCAGTCATTCAGTGTTTTGTCTACTGTGGCGTCCTTGTGTGTATGAAAAGGATTGGGTTAGCTGGCTTTTGGAACTTGTATTAAGGACATTCCAGCTTTGGCTCCAGACCTTCAGATTTCCTCCTGATTTCACATCTTTCTAAACTATCAGTATTTAGATGCTTTTTAGATCTCTTATTCTGTTTAATTGTAAGATATATGTGCTGTGGGACTCGAGTTGGCCAGGCAAACAGATGCATGCTGGTGTTGCACCATTTACCCTTTAAGCCACTAGAGGGAGCTCTGCCATCACCTTTGACTAAAAACAGTTGGGCATTCTCACCGAGCCAGCTACTCTTTCCATCATATTATCCAGTGGCCTTTAATAACACATACTATTGCTCCGTGTGGTCTGATTAATATCTTAATTCAACACTGATCTGTGGGTCTCCAAAGAAAAGAGTGATTTTTCTGCTGACATGAGGAAGATGCGCTGCTCCTCCCTCTGAGTTGGCTCTTGAACTGGTAGTAGAGGTGCTGGGCGTGTCAGTGATGCACAGCACACAAGACACTACAGGGTGATCGCACAGCACAGGGTGCCCGCTAGGGGTCTGTGAATGGTTGTCATGGTAACAGGCAGTGAGGTTGGCATGAGATTAAGTTGTTTTTGCGTTTTGTTTTTTCCCCTACCTTCCTCATTTAGATCATTCCTGCTATGTGGGTGTGAGTCAATATCACGTGAAACTGTCTTTGTCTTATTTTTTTTCCTCTTTGTGTGTGTGTGTGTGTGTGTGTGTGTGTGTGTGTGTGTGTGTGTGTGTGTGTGTGTGTGTGTGTGTAGATGGAGCAGGTATCTGACGATGAGTTGGACCATGGAGCAGAGGAGGACAGTGACAAGGAGGACCAGGACCTGGACAAGATGTTTGGAGCCTGGCTGGGAGAGCTGGACAAGCTCACGCAGGTTAAAACACAAACACACTCAGATGCGCTAAGAGGGTGGTTGGTTACACCGATGTAGACAGAGAAAGGAAGGGCCCGTATCCATAGCAACCTTAACACTGCTAATCCTGTCTCCCTTCACTGTATCCTAGCAACTCTACTCCCACTACCACCACATTGCATTTGTGCAGATCTGCGGGTAACTACGGAGTCTGGCAGGCAGACGTGGTTGTTACGATGCTCTTTGACTGTAGTGTCAGAGTGTGAATGTGTGTTTTGCAAATGTGCATCTCACGAGTTTGTGCGCGTCTGTTTGCACATTGCAGAGTCTGGATGACGGCAGGCCGCAGAAAGCACTGCAGAAGCCTCCTCTCAGGCAGGAGACGAACATGGCCAACTTTTCCTACCGCTTCTCAATGTATAACATAAATGGTAAGACCTCACTTCAGTGTCCCCATCAGTATAACAACAGAACAGAGACTGCCTCAAAAAAAGATGCACTTATTAGTACAATCCTCTCTTTGGCCTAACCCCACTTTTTCTCATGCTTTACTCCTTGCAGAGGCATTGAACCAAGGTGACACGGTGGATCTGGATGCCCTGATGGCTGACCTGTGCTCCATCGAGCAGGAGCTGAATACCATTTCCAAACCAAACTCCACTTCTCGCAGCCAGAGCAAAGGCCAGCAGAGGGCAGCTGGAGGGCGCAGTGCTAGCACTAAGCACACAGGCACCAGTGGAGGAGGAAGCAGCGGAGGTAGTACTGCTGAATTATAGGCTTTTAAAACAAAAAGTGCAGTTTCTAAACAATTAGACAATCATTGTGAAGAAGTGACTGTTATCATTTGGTGTAATTTCCAGATAGTAGTCGATTTTAAGGCATAATGTCTGAGTTTGCTGTACAGCAGGGGCAGTCCAGTCAAATTTGCTCAAGAGCCCTTCCATCACCTCCACCTCATCTTCATTTAGACTCATTTTAAACTTGATCAGGATCTACATCATCTATTATTTAACTATTGCATTCAGCTTACCTGCTAACCATATTTTACACCATGGATGGGCCACATAGAATATAAGAATAGCCCTTTATTGTCATTGTACATGCACAATGATATTATGGGTGCTCCATGTCAACTGTGCAAGAATAAAATATAAATAGTAATACAGCAGGAATAAATAACAAGCAGGAGAAATATATATACAATCAAGAGGAATATATACAATACAGCCCATTTTGATCTTAGGTGGGCTGGACCTGTGGAACCTTCCTTTCTTTATCTACACATTTAAAATCCCTGAAATATCTTAATGCAAGAAAAAGTAGTGCAGTTTAAACTGTACGTCTCATTTTTTTATGAGCTGTAAAACTAATGCTGAAAGTCTAAATTCTTCAAAAGCTATCGAGTGGGCCAGATTGGAGTCTTTGGGATAACTCTGTTCCCCTGGCCTTATGTTTGACACCACTGCTCTACACTACTGGTTTCCAGCTTTTTATTAACACGCTTAGCTAGCGCGTCGTTTTTGCTGTTTATTCAGCAGCTGTATATGTGTATGTTATTCCATGTACATACTGCATTTAGCAAACAAGTTTAATTAGTTGTCCATATTTTAGGCTACCTATGTCAACCGAACACACATAGACGTATCAGACAGTTAAACTATTTTCACATTTAGATCATTTTTAGGATTTTGAAATTGATACCGTAGATAATCTTTCCATGTACTCCCTGGCTGCAGCACTAATATACCCCCTATGGTTAGGAAACACTGCTGTGCATCAACAAGAAGGAAGTCTTTGTGGGATGAAACAAAAGTATCAAACTGGGGTTGAAGGTGATGGAACCAGAAATTACTTGAGAGAAACAAACACCTGCAAAGTTATAAAAGAGATAGAAAAGGTGAAGCTTTGTAGAAAACAGTCAGTTTTGTTGTGATCTTTATTCTTGTGTCAATATAGGATTCCATCAAATATTAATTTCACTGTCAAATTGAAACCCGCTCCAACAGGAAGCGCGAGCAGCAGTACTCGGGCATCGCCGGCCAACACAGTACGAGGCGGCAGCGTCACTGCTCGCCCTGCCGCCTCTAACATCTCTCTAGATGACATCACCTCACAGCTGGAGAAGGCCTCCCTGAGCATGGACGAAGCGGCACGTCAGACGTCCTCTTCGTCCTCCTCCTCGTCCTCATTTTCCTCCAGCACCATCCGGCGGCCCTCGTCCGGATCGTCCGGCGGCGGAGGGCAGCATCGGAGGACTGGTTCGGTCGGCACCGTCAGCGAGCAGGACGCACCGTCCCAGCGGTCGAGTGTGAACTCAGCATGTGCCTCAGCTTCGAGCATGGACTCCCTGGATACCGATAAAGTGACAGGAGGGGAGGTGGAGGGCCAAGGCAGTCCAACCTCACAAGGACAAAACCAAACCAATACAGAGGTACGAGCCACACTGAAACACACGTAGACGTATCAGACGGTTTAAATAAGTCTTTCCAGATGTGACGGTGAGTGTAATGTGCAGAAGGACCTGCGATCAGTTCAGTTTGTAAGTCAGGAGAAGTGAGAAAGTCCTAAGCATAGGCCTTAACGAAGCACCAGCATGTTTATCCATACTGATTGGAAGGAACTGCATGCCTGAAGTCTATCCAACGTAAATGCACAGTGCAGCCTCTGTGCATTTACGTTGCATTTGATGCTGTCTGTGAATGCATTGCAATCTCAAGTGTGACTCGGATTACAATGTCAACACCTACTTATTGTTCACTAACAAAAGCATTGCCGTGGTCGGACGGCCATGACAGTCTCTCGCATGTCGCCCCTGTTTTCGCCTGCATGTGTTTACACTGTCTGTGTTTGCATCCTTTCTTATATCCACGGCCTCTGTCCTCACACACGCACACACCCCACCCGCCTGCACCCACCCGACTTTTCCAGCATGTCAAGCTACGACGAGCCAACAGTAAGCCAGCCAGACGGCAGCTTGACTTCACCTCACAAGAGGGTGAAGTGGACCGGGCCACCGTAAGTGCATGGTGTGTGAGCGTGAGTGTGAATGATTGAACAATTTCTCCAGTTCGAGCGCACAGTTAATCGTTTCAAGTGTAATGGACGTCAGGTGCAACAGAATTTTTACAGATTAGCTGTCGTGTGAGTGTTTGGTGTGTGTGTGTGTGTGTGTGTGTGTGTGTGTGTGTGTGTGTGTGTGTGTGTGTGTGTGTGTGTGTGTGTGTGTGTGTGTGTGTGTGTGTGTGTGTGTGTGTGTGTTGTGATAGCGTAGCTGTGGAGTCTAGGTTTCAGAGAATATACCATGTATTCACGCCTTTCTCTCTTATAATCACTGCCTCTTTTCCAACAGCTGTATCTAATGACCACCATCGCTGCTGCGCGCATTAATGAAACCTCTCGCTTCCACGCTTCTCTGTACAAAGGCAGATCAAAACACCTGTGATTAATAAGCCTCACAGAATCACCTAGCACTGACAT
>VURO01002860.1:47271-59223 GCA_015108175.1 Pelvicachromis taeniatus | reverse complement strand
TCCATAACCCCTTTAAAAAAAAAAAAAAAAAAGCCTCCCTCGCTTGCACTGTACTCTGTGCCCAGCTTCCTGGCCTTACGATGTCCTAATACACTGTACGTCAAACTGTGACAAACAACCAGGATGTCCTGCTGCATCCAGTGGCTTTTTTCAATGTATGGTAGGAGGGTCAAAGTTCAATATGATAAAACAGAAAGTCACAGGATCTTTGTAAGGATGATAGAAATGTGTACTGAGTGTAAAAACAAAAAAGAAATGATACATCAGCAACAAGTGTCCCTGCTGATGTGCCGAATTAAAACCTCTATTTGAGGTTTTCTTAAACTTCTGAGATAAATTCTGATGATTTAGAAGCTACTTGTGACCCTTTATAAGCTTAACAAAATTAAACTGATGTGATTTGCGGACTTATGATATTGCAATTTAAGCAAAACTGTCTCAATCCACCTCATATATCCACCTGTTCTGCAGCGATGACCTGACTGATGATAGCAGCTCTGAGAAATGCTTTCCCATAAAGTGGTTTTTATCTCAGTCGTGTTAATCTGCCCTCTGTTTTCTTCATCTTTACAGATCACTGACCCCCCCAATCTGTCACAGCACATTTCAACATCAGGTCAGTTTCGGTCATTTTAAACATTATAGGCCCAATAAGAATAGTTCAAACTGTAGTTCAGTTTATATAGTGATCCATAAAAGCAACAATTACTCCCGCTCATTGTATGTTTATTACATTCATCCTTGATATCAAAAATACATTCTGGAAATGTGGGGAACTCTAACTATTGTAAACAATTAATATTTTGTTATTTTGTTCCCTTTTGAGCATATTTTAGCACACAATTTGTTCCCCTTCAGACACAGTTCACCCCAAAACTCACTTGATTCTAATCTAACACACACAACGGATAAATGTTCAAACAATCAAATTCATTTCATTTTAACTAGTGATTTCCACATCTGATTTTTTTTTAGGCTGTGGAACAGTGAAGTTTCAGAGCACTAATGTGCACATTAGAAATAAAAAGTAGCACTGAGAGTGCACTCAGTGTTAAAATAATTAACTTTAATTGAAATGTTTATTTTAACACTCTGTGTACTAAATCACCACATTATGATTTTCCCACTTTATTTGGAATTTTCATGTAAAATGTTTAATCGTCATTTGATAACATCTCTGATTGGAGAAGGTGATGCTCATAGGGATCATTTTATGACTTTAAGGTTCAATAAGCCACCACAACACTGTGACACTGTTCTGTAGTGCTTTTATCCAGACAGACTGTTTTGGAGGCCTCTTGAATATGAAAGAATATATTTTGAATATAGTTGCTACTGGGTTTGTGGTACTCAAAAAAATCTAAATGCTGTTTTTCTTTACAAAACAAAAAACTATTATGATGCTCAAAGGACCATAAAAGAAGCAAAGTTTTATTATATATAAAAGAAGTCAAAGGGGGAGACATTTCTACTGTCAATGGCAAACTTGGCAACACCAAAACAATCCAGATGGATAAATGTCATTACAGTAGATTCCATTTTGGGGTGAACCATCCCTTTAACATACATCACTTTAACAAAACTGGAACAACGGACGACATTTCAAACTCTTAAAAACTACAAAAACAGGATTGTGGATGCATTCAACACCCACTACATGAAGAACATTTTCATTACTTACATTATGATTTATTATCCGAGTCCTGTTCACCTTAGAAAAAGTGTACAAGACTTTTATGGGAATGACTTTGATCCTTGAGCAGTGTGCTCAAAACCTTACTTAGTTTTGTTCTGTTTTGGGGGGTTTTCACCCCAAATTAGATACTTCAGTTGTTCTGATTCAAACTTTATACAGTCTCATTTCTACTTTTAGGAACTAACCTTTGACTACCCGTATTTAGGAGTCTTTTATCCACAGCTCTCTGAATGAGCACATGAGTGCTCTGCAGCCCTAAGTGCATCAGAGGAAAGTGTCAAACATCGCAATACATGCACAAACACACACATGTAAAAGAATTCCTCCTCTCATCGCTCAAGGGTTCCTATGAGTGGCTCCACAGCGGCCAGAAAGCAGGCTTCAAACTCCTGATCTGAGAAGCGAGCCACAGATTGACGTGCGTTGCGTCTGATCTGCAGGCGGCTGCTTGGCGGCATAGCCAGAATCCTTTCGATGGCTTCTGCGTAGCCGTCCTCGTCATCAGCAAGAAAGCCGGTCTGACCCCCCTCAAAAGGTACCACAATGTCCAACTTGGGGCCGCCAGATTTGTGAGCCAGAATCACCTTCCCTGCTGCCATACACTCCACCACACCTAGAAGGGGGGAAAAAGAGAAAGAAGCTGTTTATTTTCAAGAAAGTCCCGTTTTAAAATAGACATTATGTCAATCAGATCAATTACCTATTCCAAAGTGTTCATTCCACATGGTATGAAGTCCAAGTGCAGCTTCCCCCATTTCTCTCTTCAGCTCCTCAAAGGGTACATTCAGCTTAAACTCCACCCTGTCAGCCACACCCAGCTCCTGGCACAGCCCCCTCAACATGAGCACTCTGTCTTCGTCTTCCTGGTTCCTGCATCCACCAATCAGAATCAACTTCAGTGCCTCTCTTCCCCCTAGCCCCTCCCTCCTCCTATCCAGCACCTTTTTAAAGGCTCGAATCTGCAGCCGGTGGTCTTTCTCTGGCCTGAACTGCCCAATAGAAATGATCGTGTGGCACTTCCTGTCCCCATCCTCTTCAAGCGGGATGTCTGTGAAAGCGCTGACGTCACAGGGTGGGTAGACCACACATGTGCGATTGGGGGATCGCCACAGTGACAGGATATGATCGAGGGTCCAGGAGGAGTTGACCATGATCAGGTCACTACAGGAGCCGGCCATGCCGTAGAGCAGGGCGAAGAGACAGTAGTAGACCACCTTAAAGGCACTCAGGAAGAGGCTGTTGGAGATGTAGTCTGGGTTGTTAAACCTGAGACATTAACAGTGCGAGACGGTTAGACAGCTGTTTAAAAAATAAATGAATACAATCAGTTAAAGTGCTCTTTGAATACAGCATATACCTGGGGTTTCTCTCTCTCACTACAGACAGCATGTCAGTGCTGATGGTGGGGTAGTGAACATAGCTAGCCACACTGCAGCCTCCCAGGTAGCGGAACAGAGGCAGAGTAAAGGCGTAACCCATGGAGTCGATGTAAATGTCTGGGACAAACTCTGTCAGTGCCTCCCAGCCCAGGAACACAGATCCCACGCTCTGTCCCAGCAGGGTGAAGTGAGGAAACAGTCCGGGCTCCACGAACAGCCGGTGCCTCAGGAACACAAACTGAACCGGGCGGGGGAGCACGATGTTGAAGCGACGTCGCGCTCCCTCCAGAATCTGCTGGCCTGTCACCCCCAGGTCCCCTGTGTACACCACAAAATTGATATCTGCATACCTGTGGAAAGATTGAGGTATTTTATGACTTTTAAGAATAAGCTTAAAATTGCGCAAGAAAAGCAAAAAGATATCCAGCTCTACCTGTTCTGCAGCGCTCTGATAGCACACCAGAGCACCCTCTCGCCTCCTCCCCCAGCATTACAGTAAGGGTGAAAAAAGGCCACAGTGGGACGTCCGTCCCTGGCTCGCCGCACACTCCTGTTGCTCTGCAGCCAGAAACGCACTGCCAGCACCAGCAAGACCAGGACAGCAACCAGCAGAACGCAGAGGAACAGCAGCGGCAGCAATAACTTCCACAGTAAACTGAAACACAAGGGCACAAAATGCTGAGTAGTTCTGTGAACACTGAAAATGAAGCTTTAGAGAAAGAAGCAGAAAGGAAACGAAGATAAATAGACAATACAGGGTACAACCCACAAAATAAAAGACATCAGAAAACAATGTACAAACCTTTGGACCATATGGTCCATGTTTCATGTGTTCACAGTATGTTCTCGCTCGTCATCTGCATCTAGAGCTCTATTTAGAAAATATAAATAGTCTATATGGCATTAAAATCCTAACTAATCCTTCATATAGAGAGCATTCAAACCACACATAAAGGCGCCAGCTGTGATGCGACAGTGCTAACCCCTCCATCACTGTGCTCCCGTGTCTGCGTCAAGGCACTCTGTGAGGCCTGACCTCTGTTTTCCGCTTGACCTGTGTCACCATTCGCCCGCTGGTGGCTCTAAAATCCAACAGACATGGGCCAAATTTAACCCGGAAGCGCCTCAGTATAGAAAAAAAAATTGTAGCACACGTACAACAATACTTTTTAAAATGCTTTTATTCTTGTGTATTTTTGGGGGTGTAAGAAGAAAAAGAAACCGTGTTACATATTTATAATGCGTGCTCAACTTGATTTACATTGTTCTTTAGATACGGTTAATATAATACATTGTTGTAATTAAAGCTTATAATAATAATAAAAAAAGGATTAAATAACAGTCCACCATTATACTGTTGGATTTTATAGTGACGTTATATTAACAAACCAGAACCCCCCTACAGGGAAATGAGCTCAACAGCTAAATAACCAGAGCTTTGTATACTACTTCACTGCTCTTAATCGTTTATATCTTCGACCAAAGATCGTCTCTGCTACTACAGGACTAGCAGCAGCACCCGAAAACAAAATGACACAAGCTAACTCTGTTCCCCCACGCGACCGTTTACCCTATTACCCCCGGTTTGAGCACGTGCTTTAAAACCAAATATATCCTACCTTGTTAATTCACACAAATAGTGGGCCAGCTGATCGTGACCCGACATCTTGGCAACGGAAATTTAAAAACACATTACAAAAATCGCATCCACTTTCCTTCTGTGCTGTTTTCTTCCCGTTTTCCCCCTCACGTGAACCTCATACTCTGTCGTGTTTCCCTTTTACTGGCGCCACCTACAGGTGAGGAGGTGTTACTCCACTGGGGTTTTCTACTATTAAAAAGACAAACTGCAGCGCTGACGTTACTTTAGAGTTTGGGGATTTGTACATAAGTTAATAAAGTTATTGAAAATGTAACAGTAGCAGTAAACTAAGCAGCAGGCTCTGTCTCAGCTGACCGGTGCCCTTGTTCTTCTCTAAAAGTAAAGTTCAACTTCTAAATAAACACAGCTTCAATCAATATCGTCTTCCTGCCCTCATACTTTGAGCGGACCTCTGTCTTATCCAGTCCGGCTGGACCCTGACATCATGTCGACTCTTTTGATTTGGTTTGTTTTCATGAATTTGAGCATACTCCTGAAGCCAGGACACTGCGCAAAAACACGGTGAGGCATTTTTGCTGAGATTTTTATTTTTATGGTTGTTTTGTTTTTTGTTTTTTTGAAATTATAAGTCTTTACTCTTATTTTGAACCATTTAAAAATGGTTATGACACTCTTGTGTAAACATATGCAACCATATTGTGACACATGCAAATACACTCCCTATAGGAAACCGAGTGAGATCAGTAATATATGGCTGCATGTTAACTGTATGATTTGCTCTGATTTCTTAATTTAGTGACCAAGTCTTATCAATCACCCCACAAACACAAGAACAAGTGGACATCTTGAGGAATGTATCCACACACTATGAGGTAGGCATTAAAGTTTACTTTATGTGTGATTATACACTAGTAATGTTTTTTTTCCCCTTCTGTGATTCATTACATCAGATATTTTCTTTCAGACAGTCCTATGGCAACCTGTTTCAGATGAATACATCAATATACAAGTGCAGGTCCACCTGTATGTCCCTGCAAACAGCTCTGAGACAGTCAAGGCTATACTGCAGAAACATGGCATAGCACACAAGTACGCTGCTTAAGGCACAGACACCATTCACTGAGCATCGGGTCACATTTCATTCCAGGTTAATCATTTGTGCTTGCATGTTTATTTTAGGGTCTTACTGGCTAATCCTAATGAGCTGACTGAAATGCAGATGAGGAACGCCTCCACTGATCCACGAAGTGGCTCAACTTTTTATGAGAGATATCACACCCTTGAGGAGGTATGCATTTCCTATTTTAAAGAATGAGGTTTAAAGAGTCCCGATGTGCTCATTTCCAGCTCTGTAGTTCTGTTCTCAGCCTGTGCTATAGTAGCTTATTCACAGTTCAGTATAATCCTTATCAGTCTCATTCTGGCCCTTGGTGCTGCCCATTGGTTCATCCCTTAAGTTCACCCCATCCATTTAAACCAGCTTTCTTCTGGTTGGCTGCCTCATGTAAACAAAAGATTTGAACGGTAGGTGGGTGGAGCTTCTGTTTTCACAGCCAGAGCTGTGACCATTAATGGTGTGCCATACTGCAGATTTTGGTATAAATCCAATACCAAGTAAATTAAGAGTATTGCCGATACCAATACCAATACTGATACTTATAAAAGTTACATAGGGGAGAGCAGTGTGTCATGATTTATGTGCTGAATCATCATACATTTACCGAATAGTACAGCAGGACACAGTGGTGTTAGGTTAATTGGGGATTCTAAATTGCCCATAGGTGTGAATGTGAATGATCTCTGGCAAGCTGTCCACAGTCTACCCTGCCTCTTGGCCTAAGACAGCTGGGGTAGGCTTCAGCCCCCCCCCCAATACGACGTATCTATCCACTTGTATTAGTGTCAGTCTGATACTGATACAATGGTGTTATCGATGCTATCAACATTTGGATCAATCTGCCCACCTCTAGTGACCATATCCTCTGGAGAACCACCCTATTCATTTATGTCCTCTGTAATGGACATTTGATGATTTGTCTATATCTTTTGACTTATTTGAGCTACCCTACTAAATCCTGGGCTTTCCATTGATATCTTATGTGTTTGGATGGCCTCTTTTAGCTCCAAAGATGCAAGAAGTTCAATGGGAAGATCCTTTTTTCCTTGGTTCTCAGCAGGATATTAGCAATATCCACTGTCAAATTGTTTAAGCAGCCTGAAGTATACATAGGCACATAGGCTGACCTCATTATTGAAACTTGGCCACATTCAATGCAAGCTCCCATCATTGTAACAGCATACATGTGACAGAAAGTATGGAAGCATGACGCATGAGAGGTCTGCAGGGTGCACTCAATCTGTTAGCCAATGACAGTTGGGATTGGATGAATAATAAGTCTGCTTTAAGCATGTCTGAGTGATGCTCAGCAGATATTTTTTCAACTCCACAGTAGTTTTAATAGGATATTCTAAATTTCACATTCACCATTTATCACAGAGCTGTTGTATTAGATTGTATTTAAATGCACAGCTACCCTGTATGTTATAATATATTACAACAATGTATGCTGTCTCCATTGTAGATCTATGACTGGATTAACAGGACTGCGCAAGACAACCCCAGAACAGTCAAAGCCATCCTTATTGGTTCTTCATACGAGAAGCGGCCGCTATATGTTCTCAAGGTAAAGCTGCATCTATCAACTTGAACTTGTAGGAAGATAAGACTGTCCTGTATTTACAGAACAGAAAGTTTTTTTTAATTTGCAGAAAATATCCTTTTTTCTTTTTAACAATCAAGGTTCCACAATAAAACTCAGACATTTCTGTAGCTCAAAGTAAAAAAAAAACCCAGAACATTTCTGCCACTTCATTGTTTATCTATTACTTAATTACTTTGGTGTCTTTTGAATGCTCATAGGGGAGGTCTTTATCAGTAGGAAAGGCTGTAAAACTTATGAAACGTCCATCACATTTACCAAAGCCCTCCAGTGGGCTGAGTTGAAGTCTTTTGTTCGGCTAATTCTGGCCCTCGAACTCTATGTTTAACACTCCCTGATGTTTTTTTTTTTTTTTTAACTTTTTGTACACATTTAGGGATACATAACCAACATTTTTTATCCCATTTGACATATTTTAAGTTGTAAAGTGTTCAGTGTTGACAGCTCAGTTTATTTCTTGAGCATAGATTCATGTGTATGGCCTCTTTTTTTCTCAGCTGTCTTTTAATGACAGGCCTAATAGGAAGGCCATGTGGATTGACTGTGGGATCCACGCAAGAGAGTGGATCTCTCCGGCTTTCTGCTTGTGGTTTGTGCATCACGTGAGTCCAACTGAGCTGTGGTGTCTGTGTTTGTTCTCTGTTCTCTGTAATCGATTACGTCTGTTTGTTCGTCTGTCTGTTTGTTTGTTAGCAGTCTAGTCGCCACAGTTTTCAAGATATCGTTTTAAACTTTTGTGTGACGGTAGATACCAGTAACAGCTCGAAATGATGTCATTTTGGTGCAAATCAGGTCAAGCCCAAGAGTTGCCCAAGAGACAACACCCTACAATGTGACAATGACACCATAAAGTTGCCCAAAATCACACACTGCATGAATATGTTGTAAAACCTGAAGATTTTACAGCTTATCGAAGCCAAAGTTTCAGCCAGTTCTACTCCAATAATATGGGTAAAGATAATACAATACACTGTTTTAGTATGTACTCCTTCAAAGTCATAGGTCAAAAGTCAGGATCACATAAATAATAAAAAAGCTTTAGTTTCCACTGGAACATTTCCAAACTTTAAAGCAACATATTAAGACATACGACTTCACAATGAAAGAAAAAGATGAATACACTTCACTAGATTTCCATATTGATAATTCTGACATCAGCATAAAACTTCAAAGTTTTGTTTTAGCCCTTGCCCTTTGCGGGGAGTTGCGCTCTTTGTTGTAAATGCAATATAGTCTGTTTTCTCTCGGAGCAGTTTCACCGAACGCTCTGCCGTCTGTCTGTCAGTCTTTGTCATTTTATCAGCAAAACTCTGAAATTACTCGCATACTGGACAGCATGGATGTCTACGTTCTGCCTGTGTTGAACCCCGATGGATACAAATACACGTGGACGACAGTAAGAACTCAAAAACATGTTCTCAGTGTAAAAGAAGAATTTTAAATGGATGTATGATTTTATTTTTCCCTTCTTTTTATTTTTCAGATTAAGAGAAGGTGGTGGAGAAAGAACCGTTCCATCAGTAAGACGGGTTTTTGCGTTGGCGTTGACCTCAACAGAAACTTTGATGTTGACTGGAGCGGTAAGTTTTCCTTTCCCTTTTTTTCTTATGTATGGACACATTAGTTGATCACGCAAGGGTCTCTGTAGCTTCCACAAGGTCATGTGTCGCTGTTGTGCCCAGTTAAGGGATCCTCTCAAAATCCTTGTGAGGAAATCAACTGCGGGCCGTTTCCTGAGTCTGAGCCCGAGACGCAGGCTGTGGCCAACTTCCTGCGCAGCCACAAGGACACAGTTCAACTTTACATCACCATCCACTCCTACTCCCAGATGTTCATCTTCCCGTATTCCTACTCCTTTGATCAAGCGGAGAACCACAACGATTTGGTGAGTAGTCTGGATGATCCACAAGGCGATCCATCAGCAGTGAAAGACTTATTTAACTGTTGTGTCTAAACCTCTGTGAACACACATTGTTTCTTTAGCTTGAGATGGTCCAAGAAGCTGCCCAGAGGATCAAACGATATTACAGGAACACCTACACATATGGTCCAGGAGCAGCCATATTATGTAAGACGGGCTTTTTTTTCTTCTTTTTTTTTTAAAGCAAAGCCACTGTAACTTGATCTGGGCATGCATGAGTGTTTCTGTTCTTTCTTCAGACCCATCTTCTGGCGGTTCTGACGACTGGGCGTACAAACTTGGCATCAAATACTCCTTTACGTTTGAGCTCCAGGACCGAGGGGAATACGGCTTCCTGTTACCACCTTCTCACATTTCCGGGGCCTGCAACGAAGCTCTGCTCGCGGTCAAGACCGTTGCTGTCAAGGTTCTGGAGAAAACACAAGCTCCTGCAAACCATCACACGATCTAAGCAGTTTTGTGAATGTAATTAAACAAACTTTGTAGATTCACTTGAGGATCAGCTGACCTGTAACCTGTGTTCAGCACAGCTGTTATTTGTGGCATTTGTGTTTCAGCATTCCTCTAACATATCCTAAGAGGTGTCCGTCTTGTAGAGATTGAGTGTTTTCCTCTACAGGAAAGAAGTGAAACTGAAATGTATTGATCAAAAAATATTAGTTGACGGAAAAACTGTTTTAAAAGAAGAAGGAAAATAAGTGTTAATGATGTAAATAAAACATTATCCAAAGAAAATCAACCACTCTGTAATGTAATTTTAATTTTAGATCAATGTTTTATTATTTTTTAATGAATGAGGGCTCTGACTGCTTGGGGGAAAAAGCTCTTGCAGTGGCTGGCCGTTACGGTTTTGATGCAGCGAAACCGTCTGCCAGATGAAAGAAGAGAGAACAGTGGGTGTGAGGGACGGAAAGTGTGCTTCACTACGCTGTTCGCACGTCGGATGAGGAGGTGTGAGATGAGATGTCGTAGAGGTGGGAGATGGGTTTGAGAGGGCCGCCAATGATCCTCTCTGCTGTCCTCACTATCCGCTTCAGAGACTTCTTTTCAGCGAAAGTGCAGTTCCCGTACCGGATAGTGATGTAGCAGCAGAGGACGCTCTCAATGGTTCCCTGGTTAAAAGATGTGAGGATGGGAGGAGGGAGACTGGCCTTCTTCAGCTTCCGAAGAAAGTGAAGAAGTTGTTGGGCTTTCTTCATGATGGTGGTGGTGTTCAGGATCCAGGAGAGGTCATCTGACATGTGCACACCCAAGAACTTTGCATTGTTGACCATCTCAACAGCAGATCTGTTGATGTGCAGTGGGGTGTGAGCTCTTCCTGAAATATTTGATCTCTTCCCAACTTTTTTGGCATATTTGTTACACTGAAATATTTCAAATCATCAAACAAATTTTGATATTAAAGAAAGACAACCCTAGTAAATAAGAACTGTTATTAACTACATTTTAATTACAGCGTTCTGCCGTATGGATCACTCTCTGAAGAGCTTTTTTGGTCCTTAACACAGCTGCTCCCATACCAGGATGTGATGTTCTGTGTGAGGATTTATAAACATTACTATAAACTTTATAAACTTTATTAACAAGCTGTTTGAACTCAGGGAAAAAGGGTATGTTTAAAAAAGCAGGGGGAAGTGCGATAGGCAGTATTAAAAGTCATCCGCTGGTTTTGAGTCTCATTATGAAGCCTTCCAAGAAATTACTCAAGTAAGAGTAAGAAAGTATTTAGGAAAAAAGGCTACTTGAGTACTGAGTAACTGATCACAATATCTCATTTAATTTTTAAAAATTAGATAATCAGACAGACAAAAATATAAAGTTTAGTGCAATAATGGTATGTAAAAGACTGAAAAGCAACAAAAAAAAACCCCTACATATAAATAACATGATTATATGATTACAAAATAATAAATCTAAGCAGAAGAAGCACTTTTCCAAATCATTATTAAACTTCTCCAAAAATGGCACAACAGTATCAACAGATAGAATAACATTAAAACAACAAATCTTATGTACAAACAAGTCTCACTTTGATATAACCTGTAGGTTTGTGTCTCATGCGTTTTTGGTTAAAACATGTTTATTATTAATTCACTGAAGTTACACTGAGTAGAGTAGCCAGAATTTTTAATCAAGAGTAGTGATACTTCATAATAATAATAATATTAGTGAAGTTAAAGTAAAAAGTACAGTGTAATAAAAGTACTCCTAAAAGTTTTTTTGTTTTTTTTAAATCACTCAAGTAAATGTAACTGAGTAAATGTAATACTACCCACCTCTGGAAGGCAGCTACTATTTATAGCAACGCCACTTAATGTGATTGGCTAGTAGCGGCATCAATAAGTCAGTATTGAAATATAATATTCATTGTGCTAAATTTACAGCCGATTTTCCCCAACAGCCGAGTTGTCATCTTAGCTAGCTAGGTCTCAAAGGGCCATCTTTCAAGTTTAATATCGTGTGTGTGTGTAATGAATTGGGAAAAATGTAATTAAAAGCTGTGCACATGAACAGGCGGTGGCGGTAATGCGTCGCCGTGGAGGTCGAGTTCCTCCTTCACAAACCACAAAAGAAGAAGGACATATGACGCGCACTCTCCGCCAATATGAAGGCACCCAGGGCAGTTTCTGCCT